>JAOXYI010251533.1:0-10747 GCA_028566495.1 Lithophaga antillarum
TTCTTTTACTTGTAGGGTTGGAGCGCGACCATCTACAAACCAAAAAAATCCAAAAGGTCATACTGGTCCGTGGTTTTATCCGAAGACTCCTGTTTCTTCTACTTAAACTGGTTTCCAAAGCTTCATGAAAAAATTACTGAAAGCTGTATTAAACAACTTAGCAAGCACTTCTACTTGAAGAAATCAATCTACATCTTTAAATGTATCCCAACCTAGCAAAAAACAAACAAACAAAACACATGTATTTACACATATCTGCTGGACATTTTCTACACATGTGCAGCTTCCATTGATACATTCCAAATGACTGGTATTGCCACACAGGGCCAAATAAATACATACAAAACACATATACGTACACACATCTGCTGGACCATTTTCTGCACATGTGCAGCTTCAATTGACACATTCTAAATGACTGATATTGCCACACAGGTCCAAATAAATACATACAAAACCCATATACTTACACATATCTGCTGGACCATTTTCTACACATGTGCAGCTTCCATTGATACATTCCAAATGACTGGTATTGTCACACAGGGTGTGGACACATCCACTGTTTGCCCCGCTCTGGGTACATTTTTCACAGCTGATGAAGCCTGGAATTATATGACAACTATATAGCATTTGTATTTTTAAAGTTGTTAGTCGGTGATTTAATTGAAAGTGATCGACGCTTAAGCTAAACCAATGAAATTGTAAACTTTAAATTTTTAGGTGAATTATTTTACGAAGATGGAAAATTTTCAACTTTCCATCCATTGGTCTCAAGGATCTGTTGAATTACTTCAAAAAAAAAAAAGAAAAGAAAAATATAACCTGGAAATACCGTCTTTAAAAAGAGAAGTTTTCAATTTACCGAAACTAAAACTGTTGCTGTTTTTCAATAAGACTTGTATGGATATATCCGTCATAAATCTTGTATCAAGTTAAGAAAACAATAAATATTAAAGACAAAAAAGCAACATATAATTTTCTTTCACCAAACGTCATCGATAGTTTGGGTTTTTTTTTTCAAAACTAGGACTGAGTTTTGGCTTAAACACAAAAGTTCGATGCCATGCTTTAAAAACTGAACGTTTAATGCATCTTTGAAATACAGTAAATTATACCAAAAAATTTTCAGGGAACAGTGTATCATCACACGTAAACAGAATGGTACCATCGCCACTGTCAATGACGACTATCTACATTTTAGTGTTAAAACTCGGAACTTTCTGGTTTTTTTTTCATTTTGCTTTATTTGTCCGTAAATAACTACATTTTACACATACACATTAGTTAATAAGAAATGACCTCAATAACAAAATCGTCAAGAATTTGTATTACTTACCAATGACACAGGCGAACAGAAAAATTGCAGTGATCTTCATGTCTGTTACTTCCTCTCTGTACAAATGGTAAAAGTGACAGGTCTCATTTCTGGGTAGCTTTATATACTGACAACTACGTGTCTGTCCTAGATCGTGACTAAATGACCAATGATCAGAAGTGTTTGAATGACCGTTGGTCAGGATATAACTAATGTTATCTTGCTTATCTTTTGTTTAAAATGATAAACATGAAACTGGCATGATGTTAGGACACGAATATCCATCGATTTGTATATTAACTATTACACCCCTCATCTCCAACCCCACAACGTTATACTACTTAACACCTGAAAAAAATCCATTTTAACGAATACTATTTTGTCTGCTGTCTCCAAAAAAAAAGCAATAAACTGTAATTAATATTTACTAATATATATCATCATCAATTTAAATCTTTCGTACAGAGGATGTGATGATCAGAATGCTGAACTGCATCACTGATTATGTTTCTTGAGTGTGATAATATGTCACCTCAGCTTCCGTCCTGGCTGATATACTTAGCTTATTTGCGGCCGAGTTAAGGTTCCTTCAAAAAATATTAATAAAAAAAACAATAATGGACCTTTAAGGTACTAGAGTAATCGTAATCCATAGTTCCAAATATTTACCTCAAAATAGCCAAAAAGACATTATACCAAACAGCTGCATTTTTTACCATTCATTGACATTGTTTTCGAATTTGATGATTAAAGCCATCATAACTTTTTAGAATTTTATGAGGAAAAAGATGATTTGGATTTGACCTATCAACTGTAGATTTTCCACACCTACATTGCTTCTAAAAAGATTACTTTTGCCTTACTCGTTACTTTAATTGCTTGATGAATAACACTATTGGAAACCCAACATTTAGATCAACTACGCTTAGTAAGAAGGAAATTCTTAACAACCTCAAGACAGTCTTGTCTTGCTTTGTCTTACTGCGCCGATGCACCTGGTCTCACTCCATTTTGGAGTTCATTCAATCCCAGCCCATGCAGCTGTTTGTACATTTGGATTTGTCGTCTTTAATGGACTCATGAGTTCGAACTGATTTTGGTATACTACTTTTTATACTTGCCATCTTTACCGAATGTGATAAACTTAATCTTCCTTCTTTTTATCGGATACCCAAATTGCGTATACGTCCATATAAGGAATGCTATATTGTTGCGTTACCGGGTTCTACAAGTCATATTCCTAAAATTCTAACACAAATCCTGACAGTAATCAAGAGGGCCTTTAGACGTACAGTGACACCGCTTACTGTAAAAATGGCGTGAATGAGATTTGGATCCTCTAAATTCGAAAGACGCATTAGATTTCATGAAATTCAGGTCTGTTTCTTTCCACAATAGCATTAAATAAAATATCGGTTATTGGGTAAATATATAACAGACAAAATCAGACAATATTCAAAGCGAAAGTCAAACAAAAGAACATCTCTTTTCTTGCTGTTCTTCAACTGGAAGTCGCATTAAGGCTTTCAGCAATGAGCTATATTAACTCATACCTTACTGTAAATTCAAGACACCCCTAGCATTGACATGAGTGGTACTCTTTGCTACGAGGTTGTCAACAAACTAAAGAATAATGAGTAAACTAATATCAAAAATACTGTCATCATCTGCCAGACACTATATGATTTAAAAAAACGAAATACAACATATAAACAATCACAGGCGCTAAAGACTTACGATTTCATCATCCATTACACTACAATATCTCATATTGAAATAAAACGTTCCTTCAGCGTTAATATACAAACATTGTTCTCGGTAGTCAGGGAAAAAACTTCTTTTGTGAAGAACAACGCCGTTTCAAATAAAAGACATTCGGAAGGGGATATTGCCAATATGATGGATTGATTGATTGACAACGTATTTATGGAATTTGGTTGACGTGTTTTCCACCAGACAGTTGGTATTCCAATAGGACTTTACTTTCCCGGTTTGTTTGTATATTCGTATAAGGCAGCCTACATTCAAAGACTTTACAGAAAAACGTAGAAAAATTATCCCAATCCTATAATTTCAACTTCCGCCTTACAGATGATGTTTTGTCGTTGAATAATACCAGGCGCTTAGTGACTACTTATATCTTATATATTCCAATAAGCTTGAAATAGGAAACAACGGACATGTCAGAGTCTGATTCTTACTTGGAATCGTTCCTGGAAATAGACACGGAAGGACAGCTGAGATCCACACTTTACAGATTTTTCTTGCAGTGAATTTTTCATTTCTAATTAGCAATATTCCTGCATCACCAGCGTATGGAGCATATGTTTCGCAGATGATCCGCTTTTCTAGAGCATGTGTCGACTATCGTTACTTCCTAGATAGAAGATTGTTACTATCGCATAAGTAAGTCAACCAGGGTTACTTAAAAAGCAACATTTATGTCGTCACTTTGAAAGTTCTGTTTGCCATCACGAACTGGCCGACCATTATAGGAAATCTGTTTTCACTGGTGGTTACGGAGTTCTTCCCTTTGTTTCAGCTATCCTGTTTTCTTTTCTCGGAAGAAGATTTTTTACCGGCTTTGTATTCTGGGCAACACAGATACTGCCTGCGGAGCAGGCTTACTCCTTCGAAGCACCTGATTTCTTTCTCAGTTTTTACTGAAGTTCCTGTTGTGCTATAATTTTCTTTTAATTGTTGTTCCTCATTTTTGTTGCTCTTGTCTAATTGTGTCGACTCATGGCTTAGGAATGGCTTTTTGGTAAACTTCTTTATCTACCCCTCTTTCTTATGATCTTCATGTACAAATTACAGAACAAAATAATAGTGAAAAGGTCTGAAATAAATTTTTTGTCATTTATCAAAAGCCGGGCGATTTCAGCTTTTTTGTATATTTTATCATACATTCACTTTTATTTAAAAAAAGAATACATTTCAGTAACTATGACATAAATCTGTTATAATCGTTATTTGTTGATAATATATCGAAAGCAATGTTTTTTACGTTAATATGCCGGGGGAAAAATGAAATATTATATTTACCCACCAGAAAGCCTAAGACATTAGCAGTAATAAATTTTGAAAACACTTGGAGACTACAGATTTTAGTTCTTGCAACGTGGCATTAGTGACCAATATCTTTACATAAATATTTCATATATTTGGTAATAAATGAATATCTGTATCAAACGAAATTTTTTGGCATTTTCGCATATTTATTTGCTTCCGTTCAGTTTTGTGACCCCTTCCGATTATATAAAAGCATGAAAATCTCAATTTTTCACAGATATGTAAGCCAAAGATATATATTTACATGTCAAGGTTCAGAAATTTTAGAGTAATTCATTCAGTCCCAGAATGGATTAATAGATCATAAACGTCATAGAGTTAAAGCTACAATTGAGAATATAATTCGAAAACCCAAGATGTTTATAAATTTAAAAAGAAGTTAGAACATTTTCCGTTTGTCAATTTTTTGCCAAAATCTGTGAAAATGTTTAATTCTGTTATAAATGCTTAATTCTGTATTTTCAGGTTTATTTTTGAGTATTTTGATAAGTTAATATGTTTCGAACAATATTATGACGTACTATAATTACTTTAACGTGTAATTGTATAACAGAAGCACTACCAATAATAACTAGAATAATGATCAGTACTCCTATACTGGTTCAAATGAAAATAACCAATCAAAAATTAAAACCTGAAATCATCTTTCTATAGTTTTCAATAGACGATTTGCCAATTGCTGGTTACCACATGTTTTTTTTTTTTTTTTTTTTTAGGTAATTAGAAGTTTTATGAAACTGTTACCACCGTACATACTGGTTCCTGGTTTTATAGAGAGCAAAGAAAGAGACGTAAATTTGGTTATGGATTTCTTAAATAATGAGGCACAACTGATCTTTAATAACTGGTGCTTGTTTGATGATATTGTATCAACAAATAAAAAACGTAATTAAAAAATTTGAAATACGTATTGGATCCGACTAATTTGCATCTACTTCTCCATACGTTGACACGATAATGACCGAGTAATGTCCGATTCATAACAATCGGAACACTTCATGACCTTTCCTAATACCAATTACAATCTAAATACAGATCAGTTCCGGATTTAGATCGGAACTGGAATTGGCAAATGGACTATTACTAATTATCCATTCAAACTTTCGCTATATAATTTGTATTTGTCATAAAGTACATCAAACATGTTGAATGTGTTGTCATTTTTTAAGAGGAGGAATATCCTTCTGTTTTGATTATTATAAAATATAGCGATAAAACAAGGTAACAAGTAGGCGAAAATACGGGGATAATGTAGATCATTAAGCATTATACAATATATTTATGGATACAGAGTTCAAACATCCGAAAATCTCAATGCAGCAAAATAAAAGGAGATCCATACCTCATCTACTAATAATTTTATCGTCACCCTCAATATAAGCTGACTTCTCGAAAGCATGGTTGACATCAACTGAATATTTTGGACGAGTTATGTATAGGATCCGCCAGGTGGGATTGGATTATTATTCATGAATCTATGTGTGTTGTGTGTTGTGTGTTCTCATACTTAATCCATTTTACTGGAATTTTAGCTTTCATATTTCTTACCTAGCAACCAAAAACAAATATTGCCTCTTTTAATGTCAGGATCCGGAAAGTTTCTCATCTGAATTACTAGCCTCGAAAATTCCATTCAAAATTGTTCTCCAGTAAAGATGGTGAAATGAGATATAAATTTCTGGTCTTAGGTCGAGAAAAAGCTTATTTTGTCAAAGAACACAGTGACTCAACAAAATGTACTCTGATGTGGATATTGCTAAGAAGCTGGACTTTTTTGGTAGACAATATCTTTGTTGAATTTAGTGGACGTGTTTTCCAGCAGACAATCGGCGTTCCAGTGGGCACTAATTGTGCACCACTGCTCGCATATCTGTTCTTATATTCATAAAAGGCCGACTTCATTCTGGGAAAAGTTAGCGAAGTCCTTTAATTTCAGCTTCCGTGATACAGATGATGTTTCACAATTTAACAGCTGTCGGTTTAACGACTACTTACATCTGATCTATCCCAGTGAGCGTAAAATTAAGGATACCACAGATACATCTACGTCTACAGCTTACTTAGACCTGTACCTATCGATAATCAAGACTATACAACAAACGTAATGACTACAATTTTCCGCTTGTGAACTTTCCTTTTCTGAGTAGCAATATACAAGCGTGGCCGGCGTATGGAGTCTACATTTCACAGCAACTCCTAGGCTTGTGTCCACTATAGCGACTTTCTAGATAGAGGATTATTACTGTCAAAAAAGCTACTCACTCGGTCAAGGATATGTCAAGTCCAAATTAATTTCATCACTTCGGAAATTTCATGTCGTCATCATGAATTGGTTGACGATTACGGACATGTTCCTAGTATCGTAGTCATTATCCGTTCTGCTTAACCGATTTGCGACTTGTTACCGGCTTTTGCACACCAAGCAAAACGAAGGGTGTCACATGTGAAGCCGGATATGCTTAGACTTCTGCAGCACCTGATATCACTCCCGGTTTATATAGTAGTTCGAATTGTCCTAGCAGGTTTAGTTTTCAGTGTTGTGTCTGTGTTTTGCTTCCAGGTTTGAGTTTGTGTTTGATCCTTTGTTGATAAGGGTCTTGTCTGGTCCTTTGGATATATATGACATGCATTTTTTTACCATGGAGCCTGGACTGATTTAATATTTCCATTCAATTCGATTTGTTCGTATATTTACTTTGATAAAATTTGTCGTTATTATGACTGAATATTGAAATATCAAAGTGTACATATATATATAACTAAAAAACAATACTTAATTCACAACAGGAAATATTAAACTATGTTCATAATAGTACTGAAAAAACGATGACAATAAAATGTACATGTATGCAATAGACTCAAGAGATATATACATTACGACACATTTTGTAGAAAAAAAATATTATACAAACCGATGACCTACACGCGGTGATTAATCGATCATGGTTTCGTGGTTACATGTTAAATTACACAATGGTCTAGTGATTTGATTCAGGACTGTAACTACATGTATGATCTAAACTTGACAAATGAGCAGCACTGGTTCGAATCTTAAAGATATCAATATCAAAAGTAAATTTTTGAGGCAGGAAAGATAACTTTAGAACTTAACATCAATTTCGTTCAGAAAAAATAGACTGAAGCATTGTATAACCCAGATATCACAAGGAAGACTACTGGTAAAGTAACATAGATACCAAAGTTGAAAGAGTAAAATAAAAGGCCCAATCCAGATAACATAAGACAATCCCGATTAAATAAATAAAAAACAAAATATAATAAAAACAAAACAAAAGCTCGGACAAAACGCTCCCACAGAAACCGAAAGTGAGAAAATGTGTTCCGGAAAGCATATCCTTACGCACGGCATTCGTCGTAAGGTCCTAATTTTCAAAGCCAGTGTTTAGTCATTGTCTGGATGTAAAATCTACCGGACAAGGGTATAAATCATAATGTTAAAAACATGCCTTTAACAAGGTGAAATGTGCATATTCCGTATTATTCTACCAGCTCATGATGGCGACAGTAAAACTTTGGAGTGATGACGTTGCTTTTGATTTTTTTTTTTTTTTTTTTTCGTGGTAGTGGTACGTATACACCATTAGCAACCGAGGCGGAAATATTGCTGTTAAAAGAAAGAAAAATTCACAAATCATATAGTTTTTATTTGTCCCACTTGGTCAGTCTCGAGGAATATGTCCAACTCCAACTACAACAAGGACTTGGTTTATACAATGTCTTTAATTTCAAGCTCATTATGGTACATGTGTATATAGGATGTAGATAGTTACTGTAGTTAGGATAATTAAATGACAGGACTTCATCTAAATAGCGGAAGGTAAAACAGTGCGCTAGTTTCTTTTTCTTGTTTTTGAGAAGCCCTTGAATATCTACGTCTCATACGAATAAAGATCAACGATACCGATATTAATTTAGTGCGCCAGATGGTTCGTCTCAACCTCCGGAGCAGAGTTCATTTCCGCTCTGATATTTCCTCCGGAACACTACGCTGGAAAGGACCTCTGCCACCAGCCGTGTTTACAATTCCAAGATTTTTCTTCATACATAATCCGGTTCCAATTCCACGTATACATTGAAAAATGCAATATTTTATCTTTTTCGCCGGGGTCAAGGGTCGTGGACTATTTTTAGTCTTGTAGACGATGGTCGGTCAGGATTGAGGTCGCAGATATGCAGATTCTCTTTGCTAAAACAGCTTTACATTGGGTAAGTGAAGCGTTTAAAAATTTTTATTTCGTGTTTTTGATATTAATCTTGTTATAGTTATTTAAATGTGCAGCTGTGATCTTTTTCGGGCCGTTGGAAATGTCATTTAGGAGCCTTGTTTAGGGGTTTTAGGGATATGGGATATTTGCAATTTTTATTTTGAGGATATGGAATATTTGTACCTTTTATTTTGGGGATATGGAATACCTTAAATTATTTTTTAGGATATGGGATATCCTTACATTTTTACAGGGAAATTTGATGTAAAACTTGGGGATATGGGATATTGGTACCCCCCCCCCCAAACAAGGCTCATTTAGGTTTCAAAGCATCAGAAACTAGATGGCCATGGATGTAAATCTGACACGAAAATATCTCTTGATCCAGCCCTTCTCCAATTTAAGGATGAGGCCTACTATTTGCTTTTCTGTAATGTCTGTGTAAAACAAGAATCTGTAACATACTCTGACTGGGGTTAAAAGCACACAAGGCCTACAAAAATAGCTAGTTGTTTGTTTAGGCTAACCGGACCCTACCTAAAATTTAGTGCCTATCCTATTTAGCTTTTCTCAATAAGCACTGTTAAAGTTAGAACATCTGTTCAATATATCCTATGTAAAAAAAAAATTAAAAATAAAAAAAATTTTCCTACCTACCCTACCTAGCTTTTTTCAGTAGATCTATGTTAGCCGAAACACACAATTTTTTTCTAGGCCCAATCAAAAATGCCAAAA
Source organism: Lithophaga antillarum (assembly GCA_028566495.1). NCBI lineage: Eukaryota > Metazoa > Mollusca > Bivalvia > Mytilida > Mytilidae > Lithophaga > Lithophaga antillarum. The sequence continues at coordinate 9,352 of JAOXYI010251533.1, forward strand.
CCTGCCAAAAGTGCCATATTCTATCCATATTATTTTCCTTTTTGGCCGTTTTTTGTGGTGCTGGAAATTAAATTTGTTAAATTCCCTCAACTCCTTCTTTTCCATATAAAAAACAAATTAAATATTTCTTTCCTTAGCAGTTCGAATATGAAAAAGGACTTTTCCTCCAGTAAAAATCTATGATTGATGTCTGCATGTGTTCAAATACAATACAGTTATCCCTATTCTAATACAATGGTTTATTTAAATGCTTTTAGTTGAATTTTTAAATTGCAGGAAATGTCATATGTGATTGTGCAAGATGTTCTGACAGGTAAACTCTCTGATTTACCCCCTAGTATGACTTCTTGGGATGTTTTTTATTATTTGGATTTTGAAAAGTAAAAAATCCAAATATTAGGGATGAAAAGTAAAAATCTAAATGATAAAAAACATCCCAAGAAGTTATAATTATTTGGACTAATTTCCCCCCCTGAAAAATTGAATGTCTGCAAATTTTTACATATTGTGTTACATCTAGAATTATTGTTTATATACAGCATGATGCCAAAAGTGAGTCAAGTTTTTTATTTTCCACTATTATGCTTTGCAAAAACACACTTTACTTAAAAATTAATGGTAAAGTCATTTTTTTATCAAAATTAAAAAAATTCTTGTGGCCATTAATAACATATATATAGCTCAAAAATATATTTTTGATTTTATAAATTAGTGCAATAAGAAATGACTAATGACTACATGTTTTTTATCAAGGATTTAATATCAAATTTCAAATTTTGAAATCAATTTTCCCTATTTGTCTATATGAAAATAATTATGTAAATTTTAAGCTGTGTGTTACTTCATCAATACTTGACAAATTTAAAGATTGTAATTTGTTTATGTCAGGCCCATATACACCATGTATATCTCAGCTTTAATATCTGAAAGAAATTTTAAAATTATCATCAAAATTAAATTCATAATAAATATTTTTGTAATGTTTGTTTTCACAAAGAATGATAGGGAAAAATAAAAAAACTCGACTCACTTTTGGCATGATACTGTATATTATGTAACAGTAAAATAAGTCTCCACAGGACAAAGTTAGTAATATGAGTCCATGTACAGTATAGTGCCAAAAGTGAATCAACTTTTTTATTTTCCCCTATCATTCTTTGTGAAAAGATACATTACAAAAATATTAATTATGAATTCAACTTTGATGGTAATTTTAAAATTTCTTTAAGATATTAAAACTGAGATATGGGCCTAAAATCTGTAAATTTGTTAAGCATTGATGAAGTAACACACAGTGGAATTAAATTTTGAACATGTTGAAATTTACACAATTATTTTTATATAGACAAATAGGGAAAATTGCCGTCAAAATTTGAAATTTGCAGTTAAATGTTTA
>JAOXYI010251644.1:0-10747 GCA_028566495.1 Lithophaga antillarum
GATCGACATGGGCTGATTTTAACCTCGCGATCGATCGTGATATATCTTACATATTTATGTTTATGAATTTCTAATTAGTTAATTAAATATAATATATTCAAAGATTGAAGAAACCATTAAGGACAAAATAATATTGGCCAACAAATCTGATGACGTATTTGCATTTTATATATTGTTTTGAATTTAATAACTCAGTCATTTCCCATTAATAAATATTGTTTTTAATTACTTAAATACGTTTAAAGTCCACATATTGTATCTGAACGGTACATTATCATAACACTGTAGGAGTTAAAATCTAAAGGAGGTGCCTGTTATCTCATTATAATTGGATATATTATGTCAACAAAAATGAATATGAGGGACCAGTACTGCTAGACTATACCAGTGATGAGGTAATGGCTAAATTATCACCAGAAAACAAGTATGAAATGATAGATAAAGGCGAAATACTCACAACACACTACGGTCATACAGTATCCAGCCTCCTAAATGTAATAAAATGTCAGTAAGGTGTACAGTCTAAATCTATCTCGATCATATGACGGAGTAGAGATTTTAGTCATAAACGTCCAACCATCAAAGATAGCAACCTTCTGAAATGTATATAATACCTCTGTTGGAAGATGTATAATAAAAATGGAGTAGATTTAATTTATTAAAGAGAAAATCCTGAGAAAAAACATAAACATAACCACACATATCTTGAGAAATAAAGAAATCTACTGTAGAAAAAGTGAGAGTCATGCAAAAATCCTGAAAACATAACTGAAAATGAGAGTGTATATTGTCATTCCACAAGATAACAAACTTACCTCAGACCATGCTTAGAAGTGAAAAATAGCAACTGACATTAAAGAAAGTACAAGATGAAAATATTACTTCAATTTAAAGCCTCCTGAATTTGATGAAATGAAACCTAAAATTCTGAAAGAGCTATTGCTTTCATAAGTATGATGTACTAAACAATATAATGTATAATATTATGTGTTAAAAAGTAGCTAATTTTGCTCTTTCAAATATCAGAAATTTTCATCCTAAGGAAAACAATCCAGATATTATTCCACGTGCATTAGGGCATGATAATAATTATTTCTTTTCTGTGTATACATCTTCTGGACTATTTTAATCGTCTGCTAACAGAAGTCCAAAATATATTTTGTTTGGACATGATGATAGAATCCAACCTAAAACGAGAAAATATAAATCCATTAAACATAGTTATAAAATTTGACCTGAACGACAAATTGGTAGTAACATGTATATAACGGCAACAGAAAACTTAGTTTCCCTTGTCGTGGGTCATTTCGAATATACATTCCCCAAATCAGACCATCAATGGACAATATACTAGTAACTTACTGTTCTGCTTAAACGGTTATTTATGGCTTAAAATTCATTACTAGTAATCAGATTTAAATTATTTAAGGCTGAAAGTTGTGGATTACTGAGGTTGATCGTCACTTCAGCAGGTTTCAGCTATATTGTGACTACCACTTACTGGGAAGGAAAGCCTCTCCGTGAAACCTCAACCTCTGGTAGGTGCTTAACACGTGAAGTGGGTCGAGCGATACTTGATCCACGACAGCGTTTTAAGCTATTGGTCATGAGTCAGACCCCCTGACAAATGTTGTTAAGTCACTTTAATCTCAGTTGAAAATCAACCTCATACGTTAATTATTAATTCCTGAATAATATGTATTAGATAAACTTTGAATTTGAAAAGTTAAAGTTTTAACCGGGTAGTAGAAAAGAGTTCAAAAGGTAGAAATACACAACAGGGGTGATCTACCAGGGGTAATCTGGCTCAGATCACCCCTGGTAGAACAATAGAGCTGGGATGAAATTTCATAGAATGTCAAACCAACCTCCACTCTTGATCTTCAGACCCTATAATTATTTTTTTACACTCATTCATAAAAAAGAAACCTATTGAACTTATCAGGTACCAACCTGCTAGATGCCCAAACCCAGGCTAAATTACTGAACTGGTCCCAGCATGCGAGTTTATTGTCATTGCAGCAAGCGTTTTGCCTCCTCATGTCAATAGAATAAACCAGTTAATTGGAAGATATTCCAACCACCAGTTGTATAATTATTATATAATTTAAACGTACAAATTATAAACAATATCGAAAAGGTTGCATGCTAAAAAACCACAGGATCGTAACAAGGAGCTAGCCCACCCAAGGCTACACGGACAAAGCTTGTAGTACATCCCACCAGAACAGAAATATATCGTCGGGGCATACCGAAAAAAACAGCATTGAACCGGTAATTGATAAAAATAAAACACGAATTAAACCGGAAAATTTGTGTCTACAAAAATCTTTATGTCATACTTGGTATTTAAAATCTTTACCTGAAAAATTCTGGCCTTATCTAAAATAATCCTATTATAAGCAATGAAACTGCAGATACTATTGCAGTACATGTGACCTGTGTTTGAAAATGGTGAAGAGATTTTGATATTCTCTTGCTATAAATGTAAACACGGACTTATACCGCATATTGGAAGTAAAGTGAAAGAAGATGGGATTGGAAGGTGGCCGATCGAACAGCTTACTATGCTAGACAGTCGATAAGCTTTGCTCCAATTTCGTTTTTGAATCTTCGATAATCGCCCAATACCCATATAGAAATTGTACCGAAACAAGGTCCAACAAATACATTGATCTCTTATTTGTTTTGAGGTTTTTTGTTTTGTTTTGTTTTTTGTTTTTGTTTGTTTTGTTTTTCATATAATAACAGTTTTTTTATTATACAAATTATATTATGATATTAAAACAAAACAAAAAAGAAAGTGGAAAAATAATAGTACCAATTCGTAACAATCTGTGTAGTTGTAACATATATCATGGTTTTCTTTTTTAGAATGATGGAAAATGTCGAATGTGAGCCCTGTAAAGCACGTAATAAGCAGAAGCCATCCGTAAACTGGTGTGTCAACTGCGAGGAAGCGCTTTGTACTGAATGTGTAGAGAACCATCGTGCCATGAAAGTTTCTCGAAATCACCAGCTGGTTGATATAACTGATATGCCAATGCAGATGAATATATCATCGCAGTCTTGTTTCAAACATGAAGATTTATCATTTGAATATTTCTGCGTTGACCATGATGTTTTGTGTTGTAAGGAATGTCTCGCAGACACTCACCGAACATGTCAAAAAGTAATGTCCGTCGATATAGCAGCCAAGGGAGCAAAGCAAGCACAGTTATTTGTAGATTCTGTAGAACTATTACAACAAGTTTTGGAAACAACAAATGCGTTTATCAAAGACAGGAAGGAAAGCATGGAAAACATTGAAGAGGAAGTAAAGCAGGTCAAAGATACAATAGCAAAAGAAAAACAGAAAATAATCGATCATATAGACTCGTTAGAAAGATCACTACTAGAAGATCTATACCGTCGCAAAGACAAAACTTTGGCAGATATGAAGGAAGCAATAAACGAAACAGAAAAGATTGAAACACAAGCCCAAGAACAAAAGAACGCATTTGAACTGGTCAATACTCATGGAACTGATAAACAGGCATTTCTATTGGTTCATACTTCTAAAGAGAGTTGCGCTGATTTCGAAGAAAAATTGGCAACATTAACCAGGAAGGCGACAATCCCGACCTTCTTGTTTGACGAAGGCAAACTAGAAGAAACAATAAAATCTATTGGGTCACTAAAACTGATAGAAAATCCGTGCACAGTTAAGTTTGTCCAGATTAAAAAGCGTCAGTCCCAGATTCCTATTGTTGGTTCAGTACACCAGTTGCCGTCATTCGCCCATGACTGTGAAATTGACATGAAATCAGAAAGTATGATTGTGTCAGGAATGACGGTAAATGACAATAACATGTTGTTTTTGTGTGATTTTGTAGATAACAGAGTATTGGTGTGCGATGCGAACAATGAGTACCAGTATGAGATAAATACCAGATACGCTCCTTGGGATATTGCTTCAATCCCTGGTACAAATACCGTCGCTGTCTCATCTTATGATGACCAATATATTCAGTTCATAGACACAGACAGAAAGGACGTGGTCAAGGTAATAAAAATTGACGGACGTAAAATGGGAGGAATAGCGGCATCCAACGAAAACTTGTTTGTGGCTGCCAAAGGGAAAATATATATTCTGGATCATCAAGTACGTTTAACTAAAACAATAAAGACAGACGATGACGAACGTACACCATGGTTATTGTCTTTGTGCAGAACCCGTAATATTTATTATATCGACAAGAAAGCACTGAATTGCATAAAGCGGGACGGTACGGCAGTATTTTCCTACACATCACCAGATCTAGAAGTCTCAAGGAAAATAGCAACGGATAACCATGATAACGTATACATTCTAGGAGGAGGGATCCAAGGAAATTCAGAAAACATACACAGACTTCGACCTGATGGTACATTCATAGACATTGTACTGAAACAGGACGATGGAATACAAACTCCGACAGCACTTTGTTTCAATACAGACTGCACAAAATTATTCGTGTCAAACACTGGCGGAACAGGCATTTCTGTGTTCAAAGTGATCTAAAGACTACTCAAACTTTACGTGTGAAATACTGATCGATTTTAAATCAAAACCTAATGAGTGGCAGAATGTGCAGATCTTTCATTTTACAGAGACTCAGTATAATAAAGACAATCATTAAACAGTAATGAAAGAAAAAAAATATGAAGATAAGAATATTCAAATTTTACATTTGTAAGTCTGAAATATTCCATATTTCCAATCTCCTGTTTAAATTGAGATAGCTTCAAATACTGTTTAAAAATTAAAAGAAATTATTTTCCGTAGATTTAAACAACATACACAGAATAAACAATGTAGTTTTCCTATGGTATATTTGGTTTTGAATAATGCTCTTAAAAAATGTGCCGAACGTATACTTTTGGAATTTTTTTTTCTTTATTGTTTGAAACTCTACTTTTGCAGAACAGGAAGTCGGTGAACATATAACAGAGCTGGAGACTTGCCCTAGTCATTCATGTGATATCGCTCTGGGTTTTGTGTGAGTTTATGCTGTCAGATCTTTAATTCTTGTTGTCTTTTTTCTTTCGTGTTGTGTTAGTGTTTCTGATTATTTCTGGGCTGTAATTTTTAAATGATTAATTCATCGTCCCCGGTACTGTACTATTGTAACAAAATACTATATGACCACACAGAAATACTTTGGTTGTAGACAATTCGTTATGTGCATTTGTATAAATACTGTAAGATCATTAAACTTTTAATTTTCAAAAATGATTTGCGCTAATATGACTCATATTTCAACAATAATTGCTTTATATGCACAATTGTGATATTTTCACACATATTTCAATATTTTCTAATTAATGCAAACTTTAAAATGACAATTTACATTTACATGTACAACTAATTCCCAACATCCATATTGAATTTTGTGACTACGCAGCTTGGAAGTAGCTTTCAACTTCAATATGTTACAGGATATTTTCTGTCCTCAAGAATTTGACTTGAGACGGCACCAATAGAATAATTACTAGCATCCAGTTAATGTGTGTTAAAAATTCGGGTTTACCAACAAAAGGAGGTGTTGTCAAAGCGTCTTTCAACACTCCTTAAACGACACTCCAGATTACTTTGTTTGGTTTGTCCTTTTTCAGTAATTCGGTCAAAGGTAGAGATAATTTGCGTAATCCTTGATATACCGTCTGTAGCACCCTGTGAGTCCTAAGAATGATCGTACATCCTTTTTAGTAAGATGTAACGGAAACTCAGCATTGCTTCAATTTTCCTAGGGTCAAGTCGTATTTTCCCGGAGCCAAATATGCGTCCAAGTCAGAATATTTCACTTGATCCAAGTTCGCATTTTGCCGGTCGGACTGTTAATCCTGCGAATTTGATATGGATCAAATGTTCCTACCATGTGTCGCTGAAGATAAGGATATCATCAAAATATGCCACGGCATTGGGATAACCATCTAAAACCTTGTCCATGAGACGTATAAAGGTTGCTGGTGACATTTTCATGCCAAAGGCACAACCAGGAACTCGTAAAGGCCAAAAGGTCTGACAAATGCCGAATTCTCCATAATGTCTTCCAACAGTGGAACTTAGTAATATCCTTTGGGAAGATCATACTGACTTATCTACTTTGCATTTCTCACTTTTTCAAACCACTTCGCTCATACTTGGAATCGGATACTTATCAGATAATGTTATTTCATTAATCTTGCTATAGTCTGTACATATTAATATTGAATTGTCAGGTTTGTTGACTATTCTATTGGTAAACTCCATGCACTTTTTGAAGGTGCAGTAATCCTATCATTGATTTGTTGTTTAACAGCTCTACTTTATCAGTAGGAATTCTATAAGCCTAAACATAGGTGTTTCGTTTGTTGTCCGTATGTTATGTGTAGTAAGAGTACACCTACCTGGGACGGTTGTAAATACATGTTCATACTGTTCACACAATTCCCGTAATTGTTTCTTCGGCGACTGAGTTAATTATTTGTTAATCACTACAACAGCTAAAGTTTCATTTTGTTCAATATCTTCCAGTTTCTCAAGAGAATTCTTCTCATTTGATTTGTTGAAACAAACATTACTGTGCGATTGTACTTCCGGTGTAAATTAACACGGTGTGTAAACAATACCACGGCGTCCTCCTATATTCACACGACAATCAACCTGGTTTACACTCTCCACAACAGGGAAAGGTCCTTTCCACTGAGCCGACATTTTCTTACTGTTGGACGGCAAACGTATCAGTACCTCATCTTCCAGTTTCTATCTACAGCTGACCTGTCTTACCATGCTTTCAAGCGTACTTTTCTATGTTCAACGTTACTTCTCATCATGCTTGTAACATTGACTAGCTTATTTCGAATGCTTACAATATCTTCAATGACCGACTTTGTGACAGCACCATCACCAGTCATAAAATCCTTTAGTATCTGTGTCAAACCTCTCACAGGCCACCCATATAACAATTCGTACGGTGAAAACCCAGTTTCTTCGTTTTCGTACCTCTCGGTAAGCAAATAAAACATATGGTAGTAAAGAGTCCCATTAACGTTCATTCTCTGTACACGGACATTAAAGTTGTATTAAAAGGCTGTTGTACCACTGGCCTCCTGATGATATGGAGAAGTAGATATGCTCCTGACGTTAAGTTCTTCGTACAATTGCAAAGTTCGAACCTTGATCTGTCAATATCGTTTTCATTACATCTTCTCGTTTAAACAATTGATCAACGAATTATCTACGTTTTCTCCATCGCAACTTTTCAGTATAGATGCTTCTTGAAAACGGGTGTTATCATTCACAATTTAGTTAGAATAAACCGATTGTCAGATTTAATTCTGCTTAGGGGACTAACTATATCCACAGTAGATATGTTGTTAAAGGGCTCGGATATTATCGAAGTTGATATCTTCGGCGCTTTAACTTTTGTCCTTTTTGCTACCGTTTGGCAACTGTCACAACTTACACAATGTTCACTGACATTTCTGAATATTCCCGGCCAGTAAAATGACTTTAATATTCGCTCTTTGGTGTTTTCTACACCATGACCAAGATGTCCAGCAAGTGGTTGATCGGGAGCTAATTTGATAACTGATTTGCGTAAATACTCTGAGTAGAATCTTCCTGAACAATTGTGTCCTCCTTTGGTTTGAGTTCCTTACTGTCCTCATTGAACAAATTCTGAGGAGAAACTTCGTAGACTTCCATTTTCGCATTTGTCGCATCTTCATATTCGAAGGCTTGCCTCACCTGTCCCCTCGTAACTATGTTTACCGACTATTTACCTATTACATCCATCCATAATAGGGCATCTGGCATAAGGTCGGGCACTAGGCCTACTTGTGCATGCCCAATAATGTATGGTGTAGCCAGTTTGGCGTCAAATGGTTGACCAGGGGCGGTATTTAATGTAGCTCTCTGTCTATCTAATACACAGTTTGGATCAACAAAGTTTTCCTTTAACAAAGTCACTGAAGCTCCAGTGTCCTTTACAAACGACACATTCTGTTGGTTTACTTTTCCAGGAATGTGCACTAATCCATTATTCCTATTAACAAAGCTTGAAGCCAGATTAATCCTACCCGGACACTTACTGGCAAAATGACCCATTCTTTTGCATTTAAAACAATGAATTTTTTCACTTTTATATTTTGTCTCCTTCGGTATAAAGATCTTAAAATTGGTAATATAAGTACATCACAATGTATTGCATCGTCTATGTAAGTATAAGGTCTGCATCTTGTACCATCTTGGAGTTACGGCCCTTGAAAATTTTTAAAATTTACAGGGCAAAGAGAGGTGGTCAGGAACATTTTTTCAAACAAATTATGAATCATAGATTGTAATAGTAAACACTGTTGATACAGGCTAACATTGACTAGATTTAAGTCATTATAACCCATTTATGCCCCTTGAAATCTTAGAAATTAATGAAACGAGGGATCAAAATATATCATAACATACGTAATTATATATTATTAGCCAGATGTGTCATTGTAACCCAGTTATGTCCTTGAAATCTTAGAAATTAATAAAATGAGGGATCAAAGTATATCATAGCAGTCGTATATCATAAAACGTACCAAAATTAAGTCAAATAAAGTCATCGCGACCTAGTTATGATCTTTGAAAATGTGAAAAAGTTCCTTGAAAGGAGTTTCAAATGTTTTTTTTCAAATAGGGTTGTGACCTTCATAATTGTGAACACCATTGATACGAGTCAAAATTAAGCCATTTTGATCTGACTTTGACCTATTTTATTGCAAACATAGGGTTATGACACCTCATATCTTTCAGAATTATTAGTACTTTGAACTCAGGCAAAATTAGGTAATCACGACCATTATGTATAAAAATGGGTCGCAACACTTTTATTGTAAATCAGGGGTTGCCGCTTGACATATTGCTCAGAATTGGGAGTACTTTAAAAGCATGTAGAACTGTCTTTAAATAATGCCATTGCAGTGAACATTATAACTGTAAGTTGTTAGACGGAATTACATATTTGTCAGGAAGTTGAAACAAATCTTCGACAGGAACTGGCCCTTAAAACACAGTTGGTACTTTTTTGCTCCTTAATTCGTATTTAAATTTACCATTCTGATAATGTATTTGCCGCAACCTTTCCCACCCTACCTCTTTGCCTGACATAGTGTAATAAACTTAAATCTAACTAGATACGAAATCTCTACTAGAAAGGTCACTCATGATGGCGGACATGAAATATTTGAAGAGTTGACTTTAGCCGGGTTACAGTAACTTTAATTTACAAAGTAATACCAAAGTATGGAATTCCTAAGAGCTAGATAATTATATATATGTATATATAGATGTCATGCAGGCAGAAGGGAAGGCGTTAAATGTTGCTGATGTAACTAAAAAAATAGAAAATTATGTAAGTATTGCCTTTCCTAGTTACTATATTTCAATATTTGGAAAGAACCAGTATACATGTACTGCAGAGTTTTGGAGCGATACACAGGGGGTGCAAAGCAATTAAAACATTCATACAATTCTTCCAGTTATCTCGCTTTGTACGGTTGAAATAGTGTTATCGTTCTTTAGATATTATCAGAAAATTTTATCATGTCTATTTTATTTTTTGTTCTTATTTCTATATCATGGACAAATGATTCTTTGGTAGGTAACATCATGAATTAATTCAGGAAGCTGTGAATTAGAGTAAGCAGAGAAAGTTTATCGTCATATATAGATATAGCCATTTTGAATTAGATGATGATTTTTCAAGCCAATTTTTAATTTTAATATAAAACAGGTCTTATCTGAGAAGCGAGCGAAGCTATTATATGTTTCAAATCTCCGAAAGGAGTTCGTTTCCATTCCGTGTTTTCTTCGGAACTTCGCCTAAAAAGATGCCGATTACTAGACGGCACTGCTGTTGAATGGCCGTCACAAGACTTCAGCCTGCGTATCATTATTTATATTAAAAATCATGCAGAACATGAAAGAAAACAAGTTCACAATCCCTTTGCTTGGGAAGATGATCTTTTTAAAAACACATCAGTACAAGTTTTGTATGCAGGTTTCTCTTCGAAGCATTGTATGATTTACTACTTTTGACAATAATGGCAGCCCGAGAGAACTGGAAGTTGTAATCGCCATTACTAAACTTATCAAAACCAAAGTATTTGACTTGTCAATAGTTTTAACTTTTTTCTACATTCGATAATATCAAGAGCTCGTTTCGCACGCATATAATCTTTTGTCGACTCGCTGAAAATTGTATCATGTCGTTTGTTCCAAAATGACTCGGTCAAATGACGTGGAACTGAATAGTACTCACTTCACACATACAGTAATATTATAACATGGTACAATCGTCCTATTTGTTCAGATCTCAAAAGTCCTAAAACTAATATGAAACAGGTGCTACCTGAGAAGCGAGCGAAATTATGTGTTTCCAATCTCCAGAACGGGGTTCGTTTCCGTTCCGTGTTTTCTTCGTGGAAAAGACGACAACTACCAGAAGCCATTGCGGTGTAAGTTAAAAATCATATCCTTTTTGGAATGAGGTATTTACTGCAAGGCAAGAACTGACACTTGCATTATCTGTAAATAAAAATGAAGTTAATTATATAAGCATTTGGAACAATGACAATATTAAAGTAGATAATTGTAAAATTATATACAATGAATGGATACACAAAAGGGTTCTAACTATAAATGATTTATTAGATGAACAAGGTTTATTTATGCCCTTCCAAATCTTCCAGGAGACTTACA
>JAOXYI010251755.1:0-10746 GCA_028566495.1 Lithophaga antillarum
TTACGAGAAAATTATCTCGTTATAACGAGATAATAATAAAAAAAAATTTCTTACTGATACTAATAGGCTTTCGTAGTATTGTAATGTCTAAGATAAAAAGTTAAATAAATTAGAAAAATATTTGAATGGACAGTAGACACGATGTGCTATACGTCAGTACAAATCTAATGCAGATACATGTATGGATACTGTATCAAACAAGTTCGATTATTTTAAATCTAACGTAATTTGACCTCATTCATTCAGCCCGGTCTGTCTGGTATGTTCATAACTTATTTGTTTCAATATCCTTCCGATGGAAAACATTATTCTTTTAACAGGAGTATTATAGGTGAATTTGTATATATGGTTTCCATTTAAGGTACTGCTTTTAATCAGCTTAGCGTTCTGGAATGGAAGTCAAGAATTTACAGGTTACATGTATTTAAGACTTCAAGACACAATAATAGTTAAACGGCTTTCTCCTGAACAAGCTTAGCATTGATCACGGGTATGAGTTCAGTAAGACTCTTTTCATTGAGGAACCAAGAAACCAGAAAGTAGGTAATAAAGCTGTGAACCTTAGATAACTGGCCTAAAAGCCAACCCTGATGTCGACTCTTTGTTCTATAACCAATAACGTCCTGAGTTCTGTACATGTAACTTACATAAGGAAATGCGGAACTGCATACAAATGTAAGCTCTTCTTTAATATCAATAAATAAAAGGGAATAAAACAGTATTATACGGCATACATCTGTTGCTCTTGAATTTCCTATCTGCAGGTTGAAACAAAGAAAAAAGGATAATATTGCATAATTCGATCCTTTTTCTAATAATTTCATGGTCTCTGAGAGAAAAAAATCCTTACGCATAAAATCTTGAGTAATTTTTGACAAAATATTTGTTGAATAATGTTGAAATATTAGCAAAATCATTAAACACAATGGAAATCTTCGAAAGTTTGGAAAAGTATTTCAGCAAACATAAAACTGCAAGAAATTACAGTTCCATTTTACGATCTTTCACGGGTAACACTATATCATGTGACATAAAGTTACAATTATTTCTTTCTTGATTTTGGTCTAACCTAATGTGCTAAATATATTTAAATAGAAGTTAAAACATTGGTCATTTGGTATAGAAACATCAGAGGATCTAGTAGGTAATGAAACCCTAACCGGAGAGCAACGGCTGGTTCCGCTTCACTTTCATAAGAAGTAACGTCTTGGACTCTGTAACTAGATTTAACGCAATTAAAATATTCGATACGTTCGGCTCAAGCTATTTGTTAACTTGAATAAACAAGGGAGAATAAACAGAGTTGAATACAACATACTTCAGTTGCTCTTAGACTTCTATAAGAAAGGGGGTAAAACATTCAGAAAGCCATCTCTATGTATTTACTTACTTCAGTTAATACAAAGTTATACTGTTTTCTCCAGTTATTCGTAAAGTTCAATTCATACGAGAAAAACAAAGAAAAAAGACCATTATTTTGCTGCATTTATCTAATAATTTTGCAATCCCCGAGAAAAACTAATCCTACATGATATTTTAGTTATCTTATGTTGTATCTTAGTTACTTTAGACGAAACTTATGTTGAATCACGTAGAAACTTTAGAAAAATCATTAAACATGTAGAATTTTTTTTCGAAAGTTTAAATAAATATTTTCAGCAAAATATAAAACTTCAAGAAAGTTCTGTTCCATTTTGCAAGTAGTATACCTTTTCACAATGAATTTCGATATCTCTTGCTTGAGTAAAACTGCATCATGTAACTTAAACTGACGTTTTGTTCCGTTATTGATTTTAGAAACAATTCATGGCAGCCATAGATTTGTTTGAAATTTTAACATGGGATAGACACTATATTCGTATTTTACCACATATATTCATGTATCTGTTAAAATATACGAATATAATGCATATTTCAAGTTATAATAACTACAAATCTATGGCTTTCATAAATTATTTCCATTCTTGTATGCTGAACTTTGCAATTTTGTTGTCTCAAGTGATACAGACTGAAACCGGTAGTCCTGGTTATCAAGCAGATCTGTTTACAAAAAACGATGTACTATGCCACGCAACCGCTTTATTTCAGGTAATGACAATTCCGAAAACTGTTAAAATTAAACAATAAATTTTCATGTGTAATGAAGATCTATATATTTATGTTTACTACAAAAGCTTAAATCAGATAGAAAGAAAGTTTAGGAAAACGCACGTGCTACAATGTAGGTTATTGGATATTTTACAATGGATAAATTCTAATAGCGTATTAAGCACCCCATATTAGAATTTGGTTTAACTTAATTTTGCTAAACAAAATATTAGAATGATTTATAAAGATTGATTCAGTCATAAAATTAAAACCCCAGTTAAACGTACAAAGTAAACCTCTGGATATTCTAACGTTCCTGTCAAATTAAAAATGGGTTAGCAGAAGTAAACGCTCGTTTACTCGAATGAAATATTTTTGATTCAATATATTTCTTGCATGAAAGGTAAAGGCGTACATGGTATTTACTCTGCGTCTATTTCATTGTAAGTTTGGCATAAAATGAATGAAACCATAATTATCGTTAATAGTCAACAAAATACTTAATCCTTTTATGAAATCTCTGAAAATACAATTGGATAAATTTTTTTAAGAACATCTCTGCAAACAACATACCGTCAAGTCTCAATAGATCGCAGTGAGGTGGCTGCTCTACTAAGTACGACACCCCGACAGAGAGCTAGGTCGTCTACGAATGATTTTACACCTCTGCTTCACATGGGGTTGATATCGTTTCGACCCACTACGGCAAAAGTCAGCCGCAGGTAATGGCCGGTTGCGTATGCCATTAGACTTTAGCATTCCACGATATGTTTGTAAAGAATCTTAGGAATTATCGTCATTTTAATGTCCTATACGCAAGACTTTGAAATGGGATAAATATGTTTGCAAACGGAGGTATGGAGTTACCGTTGATTACTGAGAAAATCCGGTATTTAACGCAGTCTTTGACGCCATTTCGGACGTCCTGGTTTGCGGCGTCATGAAGAGTAAAGGGACTAAATCTAAAACAAGAAAAAAAAGTATAATCTTCAATTTTCTTAAATCACATCTGCGTTAATTTATCCAAGAGCTAACGATGTTTAAAATTTATATATCTTCGTACATTGTATACTTTCGTGATAAAATAAACGCGCCTTTGCTCTGGCGGTATTCAAGTCCGTCAAAAAATGATGGGGTAGAAAAGTGCCCCTTCAAAAAAAAAAAAAAAAGGAAAAGGAAAAAAGAAATATCCATAAAATTCGATACATTAATTTTTCGGATTTCAAAACTTTACCTGATCAAAGTTTTATTGGTTGCAGTGAACAAATATCATTTTAATTTTTTTATTAAAGGTTTGACGCGTGTTATCTTTTGTTAAAAATTATCAGAGGATCCAAATATATCAATACAGCTCTTCTTTTTAATAAATCATGAAAATTTTATCTGTGCAAAAGTATTTTTTTTCTTTTGTTGGTCGGAATATATTGAATATTCGGTGTACTACCTAGCTCAGTTTAGAGATAGACGCTAATAAAATAAAACATCTATGCTAAACATGTGTCTGTTCCTGCTTAAAGGCAAATATACTCATTACGAACGGCTTCAAAGGTTCATTTTTATCCGTGAATTGTTATATTAATTTAGCTCTTAAATAGATACTTCAACGTCTTGAAACATCTACATTTTGTATATACAATAACAAGCAGGTGGGAAGAAGACATCATGCTTTTAAAATTTGGATTTTTTTCAATAATGTATAAAGTGTGTTTTCCAACAAGCACATTACAAGTGCAGTGACGGACAGCAAAACAGATGCTGCCGTTTGTTTATCCACATAAGTGTCGAAATTCTTACAAAAATTTGCCGCAAGTGTCTAAGTGTGTCTGTATATAACATATGTTTTAGAAAATTTATACGATATGTTATCATTATAGATAAAATATCTACTAGGCGCTGATTAAAAGCAGAATTTTGTAGTCATTTTACATCTAACTTACTCTGACGAACTGGATGTAAATCATACATTTACACATTTTACCTTCAAAAACAAGCAACACCGTAAAATATATTGCACCTTAAATCCCTCTGAAGATAGATACGTAGTTTTCTGGTCCTTGTCAACATAATAGTATATATTATCCATAGATTATTATTTTGTTTTGTCAAGTAACTTTAGCATATATACAAAGAAGGGCATGCTGTTATAAAGTTTACATGCATGTTGACTGAGTTACCTAAACCATCTCAAAACAAATTTATATTTGCATGGAACCTTAGAGATTCTTGGATAGCTGGCAACCTGTCAGTTTGAAAAATTGTACAATAAATGTTACTCGAATAACATAGTTCAATCTCCATAGGAAGGAATAACATAGTTCAATCTCCATAGGAAGGAGTGTCTACCTTATGCCTAGAGTACAAAAAAATAAAATTAATAAGTTCAAATGTTAACTGCGTGAATAAGTTCCCTTTAAATTTAAGAATGATATATATTTGAAGAGATAGACTTCGGCAATTCTACGTGATGAAAGTTCTACGATAGCTTACAAAAAGGAGCCAAAATATTAGCCTTGGCCGCTTGACCCCTCGTCAGAAATTATGATAGAGCCTGGAAACATTTGCTAGCGGGAAATAAATCCCAAAAATATTGCTAACGAACGGTGCCTCCTATACAGCAATCGTTTTAATCCTCGACAGTCCAATACATATTTTTGCCACCATAGAAATATATGGACTGCTAAAATGGCTAATCGCAACAATGTAGATTTGTGTAAAACAGCAATGCTACATGTATTACCGTACAAAAACTAAGCGTGAAATGGTCAGACGAAGAAACAGCCAAAGAGAAAGTCACTGTCAGACTTGGAATAATACAACATGTAATTCAAGTCAGGAATGATTAATCGCTATTTAATCTGGTAGGCAGATACTGTGTAGCGAGGAAAAACGGTTCCTACTGATTTTGGTGACAGAACAAAAGTCCAAATCAAGCTAACTTTTACAAAATAAGACATTTTATTCTGCATGATTAGTGTAGTTGAGTTAGAAATGGACAAACGTCATGAATAGTAGTTGATATACGGATACATAACAAAGGCAGGACGATTCCTGTTGATTTGGGATTGAAAGGCTAAAGTCAAACTGAGCACAAGCAACAAATAGAAATTTTGTTTCTGCATTATAAATTGAGTAAGGTACATTGTACGATCACTTATCATCAAACCTGGGAGATAATAATCTTCGACTGAGAAAGGTCCAGTTGAACATGGAGTCAAAATTTTAGGGTTACATGTACAGCTGACCGTTAATAAGAATAGAACTTATACAACTTTCGTCTTTTAATTATTTTGTTACATGTAGATGTAGTTCAGGCAGGGTAACACATGTACATATAATCATATTTGGGAATATGGCTGTATTGTATATTAGGACGCCACGCTATATAAACATATTTTGGTACAATGACCCCATTTGGACATTTTATCATATTTCAATAATTATATTTGAAGATTAGATTAGATTACATTTTCAACGATATTTAAACTTGAAAATCACAAGTATACAGTAAGATCGAAAAGAATAATATCTAAACTTTAAATAAAAAAATATTATTTCCCTCTGTCTTTTTTGTTTTAGAACAAGATTTAGATTTATGTGTAGCAAGTCTGTGCAACTAAATTAGTAAACTGCCTTGTGTGTTGATATTAGAAGGCTAAATGTTTTTTAAATTCGTTCTAAATATTGTCAGAAGAGTCCATTAAAATATTTCTTACACCAGAAATATGATGTAGGATCTATCACTATCAACATCAAGTAGGAATGATTTGATCTTGTTGAACAAAGTATACTATAATTACTAAAATACCTTGCTTGTCTTAGATTGGAGTATTTAAATAGCAACATTATGTCTGCCCCGTACGTTTTTAATGTAGATTGAAATTCTAAATATCAAGACGTGTACTTTGATATTTCTTGAAGTGCAATATGATAAATAGCAGCATCGTGTCCTGATCTATCTTTATAAAACTTAAGGCAGTGGTATTGATACAGCCCCGAAACCCCAATTTCACCAGCATTTGTTTTTTGGTTTTTTTTTTTTATCTAACAATGAAGTTTTCATCCAGTTTCTTGTCACTAAACCTTTCATTAGTATTCCTACATGAATATATTGTTTTATTACCGTTAATATATTGGGGTATAAGAAGCTATTTTTTCGAAATTTTTTGGGTGTTTGTGTTTTTTTTCTTTTTTCGTACTATTTTATTAGTTGTTTTAGATTGTATTCAACGTTTCCAAATTTGTTAATATTAGGTCACCATATCTTTCGTAAGTCTAACCTGTCTCGAAAGATACTAGGCAAAATAGCGCTTGCTGATTAGAAAAACCGCAAAAGCGAATTCAGGGATAGAAAAACCGCGAAAACGAATTCAGGGACAAAGGTAATAGTTGTTCCAAATTTGTATTGTTACCATATGACATAAGTGGCAAATATTCTATCGCGCCAACAATCATTTAGTACATTTGAGAGAAATAATATCCTGTTGTTGCCTTTTTGTTGTATATATGTACATGCCGTTCACAGAGCACATATCAGCCGAAGACAGCTCATAACGTAATAACCAGAAATATCCGGTTTACTATCTCAGCTGATATAGTGCCAGTAAACTTACTTCCCAAAACAAAATATCACTGATATCTATAATTTTCAAATGACATGATATTTAAGACAAGTAATAGTTGGTTTGTTTCGTGCTTTATTGATATTTTTTTATTTTATTTTCTTTATTAGGAAAAAGACCACAGATAAAACACCATTACAGAGGTTCAGAACTTGCACTGTGGTTAGATCTAATACCTAAAATAAACAAAAAGGAGTCCCCTCATTCCGGGGTCAAACCGGATGAATCACAACACCAGCTAAGAAATTCGAAAAATTTATCAACGTTCGACGATTCAAAGAGATTGATTTCTAACTTCCATCGTATCTTTCCATCTCCTCCACCAACACCACCTATGACCGCGGCACAAAATGACGGGAGTCATTATGTTACCCGTGTTCCTTATCCAAGTCAAAATAATCTTCGATCAACACCGAGGCAAACATCTGAGGAAGAAGTTACACAACCCGAGAAAGAATTAACAACAACTGACAAAGGAGCATTGGCAGGACAAGTTAAACAAGAATCATTAGCAACAAGCTCCGTCCCGTTAAGTATAACTGTAGCAATAGGATGTTCTTTGTTATTCATCAATATTTTGATATATGCTGGAGTATATTATCAAAGGGAGAGAATTAAGAAAATAAAGCAAGGGGAAGCAGCAGATGCTGCTAGAAATTCACAGAGTAGAGGTAACAGCAACGAACCAGAAGGTGACGAAATGAATACAGTTCCGGTCAACCATTTATCAGGAACACTATCGAATTCTAAGCCGGATATTCAAAACAATCCAATTTATTCTGTTATATCAAAACAACCGGAGGCTCCAGATAAATATACATATACACCAGTGCCAACTAACACTAATTCACCTATGCATCGAACGAGAACGCCTCATTCGCAGACAAACTCAATAGCGAGTTCTGCAAGAAGTGGAAGTTCTCTAAATCATATTACCGGGAAACCACCGGATCGATCACCAGCTAGTAGTGATCGAAGTATAAATAAACAAAATCAAACTTCCGGTTCAGGTTCGAATAATGCAATAACGATAGTATAATGAAGTTAGTTGTGATCTTTTTCAATCATGTGTAAATTGTAAATAGTGAGTGTGTACATTTTTAAAATAATTTGTAAATATATCATCTACCATTTGTGTACATGGGGGAATATCAGAAAAGAAAGTGTGAATGAAAGTCATTCTTATACATATCGGTTTGAACAGAATTCATATCATTGTATATGAAAAAAAGTAAAAATAATAAAAATTTTGAAATTATCATGTTAATTTTAACTTTGAACTATTTTTTCCTGTACAGGAGCTTTGGCAATATTTACTACAGAAATACTTTCAGTGAACCAGTAACTAGAAATTGGGAGACAATATTATAATACATTTTTGTATCAGTTGATTAATACCAGTGTGAAATAAGTCCTGAAGTCTAGATTATCCAGATCTACGTTTTATCCTAAAGGTAAAGTAGGAACAACGAAATTTGCCACGAGAAAATCAAAAATGTCTCTTTACTTGCTCCAGGTAATATGGATTGTTATATATCGTTGAAAAGCTATTTCTGAATGTCAAATTAAAATTTTGAGTTTACTTGAAATAAAAAAAAATTCCCATTACCCCTCTATGCTAATTTTTCTGACTAAAGGATTTTAACTGTCAAGAAGCCTTTTTTCTTCTTTCAAAGTTAAGCCTATAACTTTATTTCAAGAATATTTTGATATTCATATTAGTTTAATACATCTTTCTTTCTTAATAAAATCAGACCGAATATCCGATTGAAATATAAATAATTATAAAAGATAGGTTATTCATGGCAGAAAATTCGGTTTTACGGAAAGGTTGTTCAGAATTAATATTATGGCCTATGAGGAAATTTTTTATTTTAAGCAAATTCAGAATTTCAACTTGAAATTCAGAATTGGCAAAAATTAGATTTTCAATGATGTATAACAATCTGCAGTAACTAGTCCAAGTAAAAAGATGTTTTTGCTTTTCTCGTGGCATTTTTCTCCGTTGCTACAGTAGTTATATAATAATGTATTTTACATTGACCATACCGAAATACAGGGTAGATAATATAGTGTTCGACCCCAAGGGGAGTTCACTGTGTTATCCGCCCTGGAGACTATTTCGGCATGGTCGATGTTGTATTATTATTATTCTACTGTTGTTTTTATGCAGTTATGAAATTTACCGTAATACATCATCCAGTCATTCACGTTACTTCAGATGGTAATTCATCACATGCGTCCTAGTGACATACCATTATTAACTGTAAAGCGCACACCTGACCACAAGCTTTGCTCGTGACGTACTACTGTGCCAAAATAGTATATTAACGACTATCACTGCATAAACTTTCTTTATATGTAAAATAAATACAAAAAGCAGTATGCTAAAATCAGTTTGAACTCACTAGTCCAAAGGAAGAATTCAGAAAATGGCGAAAACACTATGTCTTTGGCACAATAATGTCTTTATCTTTCTTGACCTGGCTTTTTCACATTTTGGATAGTCTCACTTTGAGACATGAGATTACACAAACCAAAAAGACATTGCAATAACAGCATGTTGTAAATGATTTATTTTTAATGTATGAATATAAAAAACTTGTCCCCTCGCTACTGCTCTAGAGGAGACAATTGCAACATGCAAGAAAAAGAATTTTATATGCATAATTCTCTTGAGTGGGTTAATTATATTGAATAAGAAAATAAATGTTACACGAATGTCAAGTCCAACACTGAGGAAATCACAGAAAAATTTGAAATTAATATCTCGACATTTAATGCTCTAAGTTTGTTTAATATTCACAAGTAAAATTTTTAAATTACAAAATAGTGAATTAGGCATACTGCATTTAAAATGTAATTTAATTTTTAAAAGAAAATAAGTCACCAATTTTATTGTTAAGATTTGAAAAACCATCTCAAATAACATTCTCAGTCAGAATTTAGTAAAACATTATAGATTTGCATATACGTGAAAAAGTTCCTGTTCAGGTGTGCTGGTTAATGTAGGCTTCCGAAGAAGTTCACGTCAGAATTTTAATAATGGAACCAAAAAGGGTAAAGATATCACAAGTAACTTTCCTGAACTCCTTCCTCATTTTTAGTGTCAGGTGAGCTATTGCCATCACAGTTAATTATCTTCATCTGCAGAACATCTTAATCAATTTTAATATTGTAAGTACTGTCTTTGGTTGCCCCCTTTCAAATATATGTCAGCCTATTTTTCAACGTGGCAACATTGCTATGGATAATGACAATTTTGCCTATTTGGCAAGGTGAAATAAGTTGAGTGATGTGAACTAAGGTGAGTCTCTGGTTTGTTTTTGTTTGATATTTCATTTTGGTGTAGAGTAGTAGAAATATCATCTGCAAATATCAGTAAGAATTTTGAATTTCATATTGAGGTTCGGAGCCCAATTAGTGGTCAAAAGGGAAGGGCTGAAATGTAAAAATTAGCTCTCAACAGTAACTACTCAAACATGTTTTGGGATTTTTGTGTGTGTATGTGTGTGTGTTTTAATTTTGTTTAGAATGGTTGCTTATCATCAGTAGATGTGCAATAAGATATTAGAATTTCAAATTTGAATTTCGAAGTACCAGTCTGAACAGTAAAGATGCCCAACGATATAAAAGTTGCTGAATTTTGTGAAATTGAACATACGAAGTAGTAAAAAAAAAAGACTTGTCGCTACGGAACATTGTTTCGGAAATAGGTTTTTTCCTAAATAAAAGATCGGGATTCATCAAAACACTACCTGTGTGAACATGTTCTCACAGGTGCTCGTCTTGTTCACTAAACTGACAACTGACCTCATGTCCAAGGTTGTAGAGTTTGGCTCGGGGTACAGTTACCCTTGTGTGACTAGGTATCCAGGTTACAAGTGAAATGTTTTCATTGGACGCTTCGTTGGGTACCAATAATCTTAATCATCATGGTATAGGCGAAAGTACGAATGCCCATTAGTATCACTTAGAAAAAAATTCCTATTATCTCGTAATAACGAGATAATTTTCTCGTTATAACGAGATCTTTTCT
>JAOXYI010251866.1:0-30297 GCA_028566495.1 Lithophaga antillarum
AATTACTAAAATTAAAATGAAATTGTTTCATCTTTCACGTAAAATGAAAACAGGTTTGTGATTTGCAAATTTAAAAGGTTAGATTGTGCTCCATTGACACGAATGGGACCGCGTTGTAGCTCCGACGAAACAAGTGTTGACAGAGAAGCCACATTATTGCAGCTGCAATTCCCCGATCGTTTTACAACACAAATGTACTATACAATAACTTTCATGAAAATTTATGTTAATGATGCGAAATATCTGATTTTGAATTTTTACTCCATTACAACGTCCACGAGGCAAGTGTTGACGGAAGGGCTACGTTATCGTATCTACACCGGCGCCCGTCCGAATCGTAACCCCAGTCCCAATACACGCCGTTTCATCACCCACACTTTCGGATATTGATTCGCTAGAAGAGGCGAGGAATAATTAGTTTATCAACCAATAAAAATGTCATAATTTTGACTAATGTAGCAGCAGAGACATATAAAACCATTTAATTATATGTCTTTGGTAGCAGTTGTTGATGCCGAACTGATACCATAATCACAATCGTTTTTTCCAAAAAAAATTTTACGACTTGGACCAATTTGCCATTAGGGTAAAATTTTGTCAGTGTTAGCTGAGAATGGTCTTTTTATAACATACGATACATTTATAACACGAACTACAATTTTTTCTTACAATATTAACAAATAGAAAATATTTTTGGTTTATATATTGGTGAATTACGATGGCCGATATCGGACGACACAAAACTTTTTATAAAATGAAAATTTGCTTCTGTTTCCGGCACTTTTGTAGAAGCAGAAAACTTTTTTATAAAAGTAAAATTTGCTTCTGTTCAAATTTAGAAGCAGAAAACTTTTTGTTAAAGTAAAATTTGCGTCTGTTCTTTGGTAGAAGCAGAAAACTTTTTGTAAAAGTAAAATTTGCGTCTGTTCTTTGGTAGAAGCAGAAAACTTTTTGTGAAAGTTAAATTTGCGTCTGTACTTTGATAGAAGCAGAAAACTTTTTTGTAAAAGTAATGGATTTTATCAAGTTATTAACTTTTTGAAATAGTTTTCGATTTATAATTAAGAAAAATTATTGCATTCATACTATATATATATATATATATATTATCAAATTACGACGTTTTCAATTTTGTCTTGCTGTAATTTCCTTTGAACCGTACACAAGTGCATTTTTTCACAGTATTGTTACAGATTCAAATTCCCTGACCTCCTGATAATATTCGACACACTTACATACTTAATTAAGCGTAATAGGTTAAAGGCTTCTTGAATTTTCTCGTCTTCGTATTTTCCCATGAAATTCTAGCTGTTGTTCGCTCTTTTTTTTCAGCGAGGATATTGGAGGGAGAGGAGATATATCGGAATGTAAGTTGAATTCTTTGTTTTCATTTTATCCCCGGCATATTCAGATATTTCAATTGATTTCTCTGACTTCGCACTGGTAATGGTTATGTATGTCCCGTATTGAAGATACATGTAGTTTCTGAATGAATTAATTACAATGAATATATGGGAAAGTTACAAAAAATTATATGAAAATATATTTGCGTGTAAAGGAAATTGAATATACCCAGTCAAGTACTTAGTACACAGCTGTAGAAGTGTTGATCTATTGACTATTAATTACGACACAGTTCAAAGTCGGATCCAGCACGGGCGTGCTAACGTCCACCCGCATCTCTATACCAAACTGAGAATTTTTTATAGACGGTCGCGCCGTTGTTTCAAAATCTAGTGTTCCCTTCCCGTTTGAAAATCTCGTGGATCCGCCCTTGTCATTTTGAGAAGAGTTCTGAATAGTGTAAATAAATATTGGTATATTTTAACTGAAAGCTGTTGTCATAATTAATTTATTGTCGTATCTAGACGTGTTTTCCCCGGGTGTTTTCCTTTAATGATCACTTGATCAAGGGGTGGTGACAATTGTTCTAAATCAGTGCGTTCTAATTTTTTGATACAGCACATTCTATAATTAATTTGCAATCGGTATCTCTCAGTAAGGTCGTCAGTTCACATTCCATCCTTTACGAGAATGACATAATTATCAGTTATTCATTTCTAAATCTGGAGAAAATAAATTGACGCAATTAGACATGTTGAAAATGTTTTTACTGCTTAACTTTTATATTTTTAATAAAGACGTTTTTCACAGTCTGAGTCAGGTTTCATTGAATGCAGACAATTTCAAACGCTACCTAGGGCATTGTATATAACATGGAATGGAATGGTTGGAGTGAATCAATATTTTAATACTAATATATATCACATGTCGTAAAAATAAAAATTTGCATGTACTTGCGGCTTTTGTCATGAAATGCAGACAACTTTTTCGTGAATAAAATTTGCTTTCAAGGGTTCAAACAGAAAACGTTTTTAAACAATGAAATTTGCTTTTGTTTCTGCACTTTTGTAGAAACATATTTATCAAAGTCATGATGAGTGACGTCGACTGTTTTGATTATTTCCACAGCGTGCAATTGGTTATCGCGTTTTTATTGGTTGCCTCCAAATATTTCCAATACATAGTCAACAGAAATAACATTAAAACTTAAAATATTCTTTTCAATTAAATTTCATCAAACTTATAGGTACTGGTGATAGTTTTTAATGTAGAATACATACAGGTAAAAGAACTGATTTATATTTACGAGAATAATATAAACAAAGAAATCTGTGTACACGAAACATGTTTCACATGGCCAGTGAGAACGTGGCCTAACAATGAAGCAATCACACCCCCCCCCCCCACACGCGCGCACGGAGCCAATTTTTACAGGATAATCAGAGACAATATCAAATATTTCCATATTGCATGATATCTCATCATTGCCATATATTAATAATCGTATTAAATAATTTGAACAATCATTAAGAATCCATGTATATACGACGCGATCATCGTTGATTATCTCATATTTAATTGTTACATAATGTTACAGTACTACCCCAGCAATGCTCGTTTCCATCGTCCCCTGATGTCTCCTGCAGTCGAGCAGGGAATTATAAAACAGTTTTATAGTTCCCTGAGTCGAGCTACCCTGATTCCAGAGGGGGTGGACAGGGAGGTACCATTCTCTCAACTCCCTACACCTTTCTCCCATCTCCCGACCCTCCTTCTCCAACCTCCCGCCCTCCGGTCTCTCATCTACCCCTTTTTTGCTTGTCAGGGTTGTGCAATATCTACCGCGTGTCTTTCTCCCACCTCCCGCCCTCCTCTCTCTCATCTCCCGTCCCCTCATCTCCCATCTCCCGCCCCCTCTTTTACCCTGTCAACCCCTCGTTCCATGCTTTGTTGATATGTTCATCAGTGCTTGCGTCTGGGGACCATCCTACCTCTTGCAGACAGTTGAACGAATATATAGTCGTATCATTTATTTATTTATTTGAAATCTGTCGTGCAGTGTGCATGTATCCATGTATATCTACTTATGTTTATTACATAAATAATTGGTAATAAAACATTCCTAATTCTTTTGTTTAAATCAGACTTGGGAACTATTGCAGATATGAAATTTAATTTTACTACCATTTTAATTTTATTGTAGATACTCCATATTTTATTGTGTCGCCTGTGTTATGCAGAGGCGACATATAGGGATCACTTGCGTCGTCTGGCGTCTGGCGTCGGCGTCAACTGTCACACTTTTCTCAGGAACCACTCAGACCAGCTTCCTGATATTTGGCACAAAGCATCACTATTTGGAACTGTATCGTGTAACGCAGTTTCCAATCTGTCGCATGTCCACTTCCTGTTTGACTGAACTTGGAATAGTTTTTATATGGAAAAGTTTGTTACAAGTACGCAGGCGACACATGTCTTCCCTGAAAGACTGTAATCCAAACTGCACTCTAACACGCCACTCCATATTATACACCATGTCAGGGCGCAATTTAACGGATGATTAAACATCATCTTTGATTCTATGTGATAAACATTTAAACGAAGAAGTTAAGGGATTGAAAATGTAAGTAATTACTCATGCAATTATTTTCAAAAACGGTCTGCCGGTACGTTGAATCATTCACATATTGGGAAAAAAAAGACTGAACTTGGTGTAAAATTTATTTCTGTGTGGATAATTTTGGGTTTTGAGAATCAAGCACACCCCTGTCAAAATTAATCCGAGTCCCCCCTCCCGGAGAAATAAGTCTGATGTGAAATGTGCATTTTTATTCGATTGCATAGTTTTCCTTAGGTGCACCGGGGGGGGGGGGGGGGGGTTTAATATGCCAAGTTTTGCGTACAGACGTGCGGTCAGAAACTTCAGCACCCTACCATTCATATACTTCGATTTCTTTAAAAATCATACCAATTCATATTTAATATAATAATTTAAGACTAAATACAGAACAGACCTTAAAAATATCGAATATCAAGGTAAAGTTTGAGTAATTATTTATGCTCAAGTATTCATAAATAACCCATAATAAACATTATGCCGGTTTACTATCCACGGCGGTTACGATATATATTATATAGAGAGCTATCGTAACCGCCGTGGACAGTAAACCGGCAATGGCTGTCTATATAAGTATTGGAAATCCACCTGAGGGCGTTAGCCCGATGGGGGATTTCCGGCTTATACCACGACACTTTCATCAATACACAATGATAGCTTTCAATATTTTAAGGTTAGGGTCTTCGAGGAATTTGACCTTATCTTACGATAAAGCATGATTAGTGCAGGGTATCCGATTACATTTTATGACATCGTGGTATAATATATCGTATCCGCCGTGGATAGTAAACCGGCAATGGATAATAAAATAATGTTAGTTATGGGTTATTTGTGAATACTTGAGCAAAAATAAATACTCAAACTATTGAATCGAAGTGAAAAGTTGAGGAAATCACGTTTTGTAAAAAAGGGGGAGGACCAACAACAGAGTCCAGTCCAGTACCTGTGGCCGTAAAAACTAGTACGTGTTATAAACAAATATACCTAGTTGGGTTCACAATTTACAAAATATCTGCTATACTTTTAGTTTTGAAATGTTTTATAGTACTAAATATATTTGAAAGGTTTAACTAATTAAAAGAAAGGGTATCAATCAAAAGGTGTGTTTGATTATATTTTCCATTATTTACATTTTATGCTGACAACTCGATTTTGTTATTTTTGTTTTAGCGTAGCATCGGTGATATTTTTTGTGGGAAAAAATGTGCCATCACAGATCGAGCTGATAATTACATCATTGGATTAGACAGATGTTATCTATCAATTAATGCATGCGATTTTTTTTGCACCTTCTTTGTCACATTTGTTATATTTTTCAAAGTCGTGCTTGATAAAGTTTCGGTTATGCCTAGCGACAGACCCTAAAGTTTTCTCCCCATAATATTACAGATATACACTGTGTCTCCAATCAATAATTCAAACACACTTTCCAATTGTGTAAAATTTACCGAAATAAACTGTATAATTCCTTTATTGCTTTCATTCCATCTATATTGGTTTTCTATTCAATTCTAAACCTCCAAACATAGAAGAAAGTTCTAACAGGAAGATAATAAACGGTAATCGACGAACAGCCTGAAGTTTTCTTCTAAATCTCTTGGAGGGAGAGCGGCATACTCTAAAACCCGACCTGGTCTCATTTGCTGGCATTGGCCTGACCTGAATTATAGTTGCACGTCCTCAAAATTGTCTGGACTCAAAATTAGGCCGCATTAGAATAAACTAAATTGTACATATAAGTATTGATTTATTTTAAAACACTTGTATGAAATCAACGCATTATCTGACATAAATACAAATACTAGAATGGTTTACATGTATAAATTTCATGTGGCAACTATATGATTGATAATGTATATGCATGTAAAGATATTTTTCATTTTCAGATGGTGATTGGCATCGGTGAAGTGGTTCTGGCTATAATTTTATCATTTTTTATTTTTGTTTTAGTCGTTGCGTTTATTATAACTTACATATTATCCACCTTCAGCAATATAAGGTACAAAAATTTTCTGTTTTATGTATTGAGATGTTATGTTGCTGTTTATTCAGTATTGATATAAAAGGCATGATTCACTTCGAACTAAAAAGATTATTTTGGATAGGGTTAGTAAGTCCAAGTAAATTACTAGCATATAAAGAAAATAATATTTATTGAAAAAAAAACCCTGGGATGTCAAAAGACTGTCATATAAATACGACGATCACTGCTCTATACAGCTATAATTAGTCCGGGATAGTAGTATAAAAGAAGAGCAAAGTCGAGATACGCGGTGTGCCGTCGGGCATGAGTGTGGATCTGAACATTGACATGACCTTCGCCTTCTGCGCGGGTAGGATCAGTGTTTTGATTCACCCATTTGTCCTTCGGATAGTTTGTAAATAAAAAGAATAGTGATGGTTTGTTTTCTGATACTGACATCATCCAGGTGGTCAGGACGAGCCGTATAAATCTGTGTAACTATTTCTTGTATCAGTTCACCCATTTATGTCTTAAATAAGATCATGCCTTCTATATATAGTGACGTCGAGGGGTGATACTAAAGTAAGATACTAAAAAAGTGACAAGTCGTCTGGAAAATTAAGTACACATATCGAGGTCTGCTTCATTGAAAAAGGGACAAAAACTATGGATATACTGGACACTTAAATGTGATCAATTCAGTGGGTACGGATACCACCGACACCACGTAGCCGGTATGGAGGAAATAATTTACCAAGTTCACAAATACACTAACGGTTGGACAGGCATATATATATACTATCGCTCTTTATCTACCAGACTTAATTTGTATATGGACTTTAAATGAATTCATATCTTCCTTTTTCAGAAAGATTACTAAAACAAGAAACGAGACATTTATCTTGCTAAATTCAGAAACGAAACGAAATCGATATTTCATTTCTGATTTTAGTGATTATAGGAGCTCAATTACTAAAATCAGAAACGAAATGATTTCGTTTCGTTCCGTTTCTTATTTTAGCATCACCCGACGTGGAGTATTACCGACAGTAAATAATGAAAGAGAGTAAAATCGCTTTAAAAATATCCATCTGGATCAAAATGATGTCGATAATATTGGACATTGCTTATCATATAATTTATTTTATACTTATTTGTTTATTCATTTACTGACGTAATGAATACCGCAACAGAGTTCGCGAAATTCGTCGGTCCTACCGATCCTGATTGGCAAAGTTTAAGCGAATTTTGTATAGGACCAGCGTAACTTTCTAATTTTCTCACAGAAATCTTGGTAAGGTCTGACAGTTTTTTTAAAAGGACCAGCAAGGCAATATGCAGTTTCGCGAACTCTGTCGCGAATTAAAGCATTATAAAGTTGACTGTTGCATAAGAATGGAGATAACTGTTTTGTATTTAAATACTCGCCAGTCTTAGAGTTGTCAAAACTCTAATTGCGACAGTAAATTGGCCCGATTGACGTATGCAAGTATTCATAACATTACAGTTATCTCTTACATTAATGTACAACCGACACAAGTGGAGATACAGTTTATTTTAAAATGAAGTCAAACCATATCATATTATATATCATTGAATTTTTTTTTTTTTTGTCATACCTAAATCAATAAGTTAAAATAAATTTTGATATGAAGTAAACAATTTCCCCATAAAGTAAAGTCAAATGTTAAATTTTGGCACGTTCTCATTCATATCTAATTTATAGGATATCACAAAACCACTATTTTTCACAAACAGCATTTGTTAATGAATTTATTAAGATTGGTTGATTGATTGTTGTTTCCGTAACATTCAGGGGCAAATATTTCATGCATTCAGGACGAGAACAAATTTAACAATATATCAATTAGATAGGTTCTGTAGTGTAATGTTGGGCCGACCGGGATGAGGGCGGGAAATGAGGGAGTATTGGAT
This sequence comes from Lithophaga antillarum, assembly GCA_028566495.1. Taxonomy (NCBI): domain Eukaryota; kingdom Metazoa; phylum Mollusca; class Bivalvia; order Mytilida; family Mytilidae; genus Lithophaga; species Lithophaga antillarum. The sequence goes on from JAOXYI010251866.1 coordinate 7,860, forward strand.
AGGGACTGGAATTTTGCCTTGCAAAAGACCACCTACGGGCCCCTCAAAGAGTTTATGCAAGGGTTCTTTAACGTGCAGAGAGCGTGGTACTTGCCCTAACGTCCCGATTCTGACCGGAAGTGACTGCGTATTTATACATCCCCCACAGCCAAACGGAAGCCCGGTTCTACTGCCGGTCGGGAAAAGACCAATGGAAGGCCATATATCTATACCCAAATCAACCCTTGGGTTGGGATTTATTAAGAGGAAACCTATCTAAAAGATGGAAAAAAATAAACTGTTGTAGATTTACGGGAATGTCGATTTTGCAAGGGGAAAACACGCTATAATTATGGAGTATGATTTCCGAGTACCGAAAAATTAACATTAGACCCTACAGAAAAGATTTATTTCAAATCCCAAATTCATTTTAAATAATTCACATGGATATTATATGGACAAAAATTAGATTTTCATCGATATATGATATGATATGTTTTTCCCCTTTTGTTCTAGCGGCAAATTTCGTTGGTTGTACATTACATTTCTAACTTTTTTAAATAGAAAATATTGATTACGATAACATTGCGTTAAATATATAGGGTGATCCGAGTTTAAGATTTTTTAAAATGCATCTCCATGGTCTCTGGTTCTGTGCATTAAGTATGGAAGAATTCTTTAATAAATGTAAATCTTTCAGATTTATACACTGTATTATATTCGCATTTAACTGATATGTTCTAATCAATAAATCAACGTTTGAAAACTAAATATTGCCTACAGAATGGGGACGAGTATAGACAGCAGTTCTTACTGAAACTGTATTGTTAAAATGGTTAAAAATATCTTTTTAGAGTTAATTATGTTTTTTAGCTCACCTGGCCCAAAGGGCCATGTGAGCTATTGCGATCACTTGACGTCCGTCGTCCGTTCACTTTTTCAAAAATCTTTTCCTCGAAACCACTGGGCCAAGTGGAACCAAACTTGGCCACAATCATCCTTAGGTTGTCTAGTTTCAAAACTGTATCCGATGTTCCCACCGACCAACCAACACGGCCGCCATTACTGAAATAGAACATAGGGGTAAAATGACAAAAAAATACAATTAAAAAATACTGAAAAGTCACCCAATATTGGTTGGTGGTTACAGAGAATCATAATTAAATATTTACATGTGTCAGTCAGGCATTCAAATTTGGACTGTATTTTAATATAAACTGTCTCTCTTTGTTAATTCTTTGTTGCTCTGTTGTTGAATCTTTACACTGGTAAATAGGGAATAAAGAATAATTCGGCAATTCGGACCGGCGCAAGTGTCTATGTGCTCACTAAAGATATTTGTCTAGTTCGTGGGTCTCGAATTTGCTGTCGATTCTTACAGTCATTCTTTTTCGTAAAGTTTTTCCCGTTTAACCGATATAGTTTTCATTGCATCCTCGGCATGTTATAACATTCACATAAAATGTTTAATGTTTATAGGCATATTTGCTTCTTTTTACATGTATCAGTCTTACTACAAGGAAGAGGAGGAAGCACTGAACAATGTAAGTGAAGAAAATGCTATTTTTAACGCCACGGTATGATTTAATATTATACATATACATATAGATCAATATGTGTCACATATAAAATCAGACAAAATCATTAATATGTGTTTTTTCATCACTCGAGTCTCTTATCAATACATTGTGGAGTCGCGTCTCCAACATAAAATCCATGGCCCCGGGAAGTGCTTTTTGTTAGCTCACCTGGCCTGAAAGGCCATGTGAACTTTTGCAATCACTTGGCTTCCGTCGTCGTCGTTGTGAACTTTTCACATTTCAATCTTCTTCTCAAGAATCAATAATGAATAATCAAGGGCTAAAAAGGCTTGATGTGGTTGAATACATAATGGCCATACTTGATACTAGCCGTAGTTTTCAGGTAAGTGATACAGGCTCCTTGGAGCCTCTAGTTTAGGATGTGTAAGCATTCTTTACAAGCACTGTTAAAGTCGAAATATTTGCCCTATCAACACGATAAACCCATGCCAAAAATGAAAAGTAAACGACCTATCTAAATATTTTTAGCATGTTACCTTAAACAAACATTTTTTTCTAAGCCCTGTGTATAACTGTTATAATTACAAGTATGCTTAAACTCGGCCCCTTAATATTCAAAATATTCGACATGTTCTAACACAAGGAATTTTCTATAGTGCGATTTCGTAAATGAGAAAACGGAAAAATTCAATTATCTTTTTTATGAAAAAAGATATTCAAAAAATTCAAATTGGGGCTTTCATAGAATTTCACTACACTTAATCTGGTGATTGCTCACTGACATCCCTGCAAATAAATGTTGCATACAGAGGAAAATCATTTAGTAAATTTTAATTGCATTTGAAGCATTAGATGGATTAAGATTTTTCTTCACACTAAATACACAGAGACAAAATCTTTGACGGTCAGCTCTCTGGCCTCGCTATTAGAATAAAAGGGTAAAACAAAAAAATAGGATTCTTCGTCATTGTCATCTGGATGTATATGATATAACTAAGTTGAAATTATATGATATATTTTGGAGGAAAACTGTAAATTTTCCACATGTGTGGAGCCTAAACTTTATTATTTTCATATTTTCTCTTTGGTAGTAAAATTCTGAATAACTGTGTGGCGAACACTTTTCTTCAACTTCAATGGTTTTCAAATTAATTCGACTGAATTTTCCGTTTTCTCACAGAATACTTCTCATGGTGTCATTTAAAAAAATCAATTCAGGGAATATGCTTCACAACATGTATTTTAAAACAATCAGATAATAGATCAGTTGTTTTTAATTTTTTTGAACTAATTGTGAAAACATTCAAATATCCCCATTTCATCTGTTGGGACCTCTAAGGGAGTGCTCAGCCATCTGAGTTTTATGTCGGGCCATGGAAGGAATTTGAAAAAAAATCCAGGCTTCTAAATTTGATGAAAAAAATCCAGGATTGCGATTTTGGGGAAAAAGTTCAGGACCGTGTTCTATTTGGGGGGATTTAACATTGTCGGTTGATTTTGAAAAACAGCGCAAGCGTGCGAAAAAAAGACAGGATCCAATCAGAGACGTATAAAACATTATATGTCTCTGATCCAGTGTACTGTGAAAAAAGGCAGGATCCAATGTACTGCGAAAAAAGTCAGGATCCATGATCACTTCCATGCCCCCCTCCTCCCCGTCCCCAATAAAAGTCAAATCGTTGTTTCTAATGCCCTGACATCAAATATATTTCCACGACGTGCACCCATAAACATGTTCAATCGTAAAAACAAGGTAAACACATTGGCTCCGAAACAGCAGGTAGACGTTCATTTCTGTTTCAGTCTATCTGCCGATGCATACCGAATGCAGTTGCTGTTTCGGAGCTTGATCATGATGTAACAAAGCTATACATTGCTCGACCATTTCATTTATGAACTCTTCAGTACATGAAATTATAAGAGATATGATATAGCCAGAAATTAGCGGTACTTTTTCTAATTAATATTCATGATATTTAAATTAGAATTGTACACGTGACTGACCCTTTTTTCCATTTGCCTTAATCAGGAGGCTCTCGACTCGCTATTTTAACCAAATACGGAATTTTAAGATTACCCGTCACAGGCTCTTTATCTTATAAGCATTTTGACATTTCCTTTAGTTGTCAGGCGGTAGGTTTTTAACGTGGATTTTGTTGAAATTTCGGGTTTTTGTGATTTCATACCTATTGAAATCGATGCATTTTCATTTGTCATGGGAACCTTGAGTTTAGGGGATATACATATAAGGTTTATTTTTTGAATTTTCAAGTTTCAAATTCTATTTCGGCAACTTATTTGCATCATGACCTTTTGCCAAATATTGACGTTTTCAGCCATTTTCATCATATTTTAGCATAGAATGTACATGGCCGGCCGCTTCGAATTTCAGATTATTCAGGAACCTCGAGTTTTTCTTTCACAGTTACCAGGGTTATTTTGTTTTGTTTATCTTGAAATGTAGTACCATTTTCAACTTCGGCAAATTAACTGCAACATATTTTTTTTGAATTTTCTCCATATATTCTATATGTTTTTTTTGCGTTTAATGCCAAGTATCGTTCATTTTTATTGAATTGAACAGTGAGTTTTTGCACAGCAGGAATGATTCTAAAACTTGAAATGGGAACCCTTTCTATTCAATCGGGAATTTTACTTAAAAACAAAATGGGCGAAAAATTGATTTTAAACATTTTAAGTGAAAATCCATCACAACAGCATTACATTGTATCTGTTGTTTATTTCTCATTACAGTTACATGTATCATTATTGTGAAGGCATATACTTAAATTTACTCAGATTTATTATATATTTTGGGGCCCTCAGGAAGGGAATGAGTCCCTAGACAGCTCCAAATACTATAGTAGAATCATCCATACACAACATATTTTAACAGGTCAACAATTACTATACAAGAGGGGGAGAATGAGAAAATTTACTTTCCAGTGCATACAGAACTGACAATGACTGATCTGAGTAAGTAAATAAAACTTTGAAAACAGTTTACAGCCATTTTCATATATTAAATATTCAAACTTCAAACTTCAAGTATTTTCAATTATTGTAGTCGTAGCATATGCCTAAAGGAGAAAAGTCTGAAGTAAATACAAAGTTCTGTTACTTAAAGTAGAAAATTGGACAGAAAATTCAATGAAGAAATTCAGAAAAAAATTCTGTGAGTGGCCAGTTGATTGCAAAGGTTGGAAAAAATATGCATTTATGATCCATTTTAAATAATTATGGATATTGATCTGAATGCCCATTAAAAAGGCTTATTGGTACCAAACTTTGAGTGAAATGATACATTTATGATTCACTTTACGAATTACAGTTGATGACCCCAACGCCATCAAACGTTACATGTCCACAATCATTCTAGAATATTTGATAGGATCCTGGCAAACAGGGAATTGTATTTAAAAATTATACTATAACATTCATCTTACAGCCTATGGGAAATTAATTTGAGATAGGATCAGGGTAAAAAATAGAGCATCAGCGTACCATAATGCTAAAAGGGTATGAGGAGAACACTGTGATTCGATTAAGAATAGGGGTTGATGACCCTACATGTAGCTGCCAACAAACATGGCTGTCACCATTACTAAAACTAGTAAATTTGACAAAAAAGATAGAAGAAAAACATATTACAACAGAACATGACCCCTTTTTTGCACAAAAAATAGGAAATAAGATTTTGAATTTTTTAAGTTTTTTTCTGTATGATCAGCATCACTCATCGCGAGTAAAAGGAATTCATATTTCAAGCATAAATAATGTTTACACGAAGGTCCGAGAAACCTCCATCCCACCTTTTTTCATATCACATCTAACAATTTTTATACAACCGCAAAAAAAATTGTGATCGTATTATGTTATTGGTCTGTCGTCGTCATTGTCGTCTGTAGACAATTTAGCTTCCCTTGGATAATGTTAGTTTCCCTGGACCAATCGTCTTGAAATTTTAACACAGTGTTGGTTATAACAATATACAAACATATTTTAAATATGGGGATTCTGGCCCCACCTGTTTCAGAAAAAGGGACCCAGAAGGGCCAAAAATCAAAAGTTGCTTAAAAGTTGGGTAATGAAATATTATTACAAAGGCAATGACTTGTAGATTTCACAAATGAAATTTCTGAAGATCCCAACCCTCACTGCTGAGAAAAGGGGGCCAAAATTAAAAGTCAAAAGATATTGTTGTAATATATTGTTAGAAAGGTATTGACGTCATGCAGATGTCAAAAATGAAATTTTTGAGGATCCCAACCCTTTCTGCTGAGAAAAAGGGACCCAAAGGGGCAGAAAATTAACTGTTTGATAAAAGGTACTTTTATCATTACAAAAATGTTGACTTGTAGATTTTAAAAATGAAAGTTCTGAGGATCTCAACCCTTTCTGCAAAGAAAATAGTGCCAAAATGGGCAGAACAGTGTTTGATGAGAAACAAGTTTTATGATGGATGCATTATGATTGGTCAAAGATATTACTGTGTCCACATATGTTTTAAGTTTTTCCCTTGTCTAGATATTGCAGTCCTCATCATGCTGAACTGGCATAGCTCCTCAATTTTTCAATAAATAACTATTTTTGATATACAAACCTTCAATTATTACAGCCAATGATGATGTAAAACAATCTGACATGGCTGCATGTATATCTGTAGAAGCAGTGTTGTCCTTCAGCATGAATCTCTTCATTCACATCTGAATGGCAGCCAAACATAACAAAATTCAAACAAACGGAAAATAACGCCACCAATTTCACAAAACACTGTAGATCACTATTGGCTAAAAATCTATGTATATAATTTGAAAATGTTTAGACATCAGATGCTAAGAATTGAAACACATTGATCATGAAAGCAACTTAACATGTTTAAAACTGAAGTGTTTTATTTATATACATATTTAGGCTTAAATACGTGTACGATTAAATCTGTTTAGATAATAAACATAACCGGGTAAATCCTCAACATTTTTAGCCTTTAATAGGTTATAAAAGTTTGTTTTTTTTTAAATCTAGTCATATTTACAGTATAGACCTTTTCCTGACTTTGGATTTAATGCATTTTGGGAATTAGTCTGGGGTTGCTTCTCTTTATGGAGATCAGGACTGCACCCCTGTCTATGGAGAGCAGTACAGAATCAGGGGACAAGAATGTGTTAATTCGTTCAAATCAAACCAATAAAGAATTAAAGTCTCTTACTTATATATATTTTCTTAAAGTTTACAATATTATAATAATAATAATAAAAAGCCTGGTTTACAAATCTAAATCTAAATATAGCATGTATAAAATAACATACTCTTGCTTGTGAATTCAATTTAGCTCTCTATTGGCTGGGAAGCAGTCATTACATACCTTCAGGGGTAATAACTCCTATGGTTAAACTAAATACCTACTGGTTTAACTTCATACGTAAGTTTGGAAAAAGTATCAAATGTACTCCTTTTTTTGAGAAAAATTAACATTTCTGAGATGTTATTTTCAGAAAGTGCCTTCCCTACAGCTTCGTCTCTGCAATATACAGATCCACCAGAGGAAAAGGTGTTCCATGTGTTGTGCAGGGATGGAGTTTTCCTGGAGCCAGAAGGGGATTGGTTTACCGCTAACCGGGTGTACAAAGTTATTGCCGGTTGCAGAAATCTACCATGTATGTTTCATATGTTAATAACAAACAGTATTGATAAATTATGCAGAGTCCTCCCTAGTCTTCTCTAAAAGCATTCTGGAGTCGAAGAATTTTTTATTCCAAAACTAAAGCATCAGATTAAACAAAATTTTTTAATAACACATTATAGAAATTCATTTCTGATAGCATTAGGGTAAAAAATATAGCACATGGATATGCTGAAAGGCCCTATAATGCAATAAAAAAAACCAAAACAAAAAACAAAAAAAAATTATATACACAAAAATCAAAATTAATCCCCAGTTCATTTATTAGCTCACCTGGCTGAATGCCGTGTGAGCTTTTACCATCACCAGGGATCTGTTGTCGGTCATCTGTCTGTTATATATTTTCATATTTTGATCTTCTTTTCAAGAATCCCTGAATGGACTGAAACCAAACATGGCATAGATGTTCCTTATAAGGCCCTTACTAAGTTTTGCTACTTCAGTGTCGATACATTGTGCAAGATGGCCTCCCGAGAGAGTACTTAGTTTAAGAAAAGATAATAGGACTGTATGGGAATACATACAAACATCATCTTTTTCAGAAGAGGGACAGGGTGGCAGAGTGGTTAAGATCACAGACTTTAAATCATTGGTCTGACACTATTGTGGGTTTGAATCCCGCAAGTGTCAAGGTTTCCAGGCCCCCCCACCCCCTTCATATTAGTAGTCTTTAACTAACTAAAAAACCTTTTGGATCCCCATCGCTAAACCATGTTTGTGATAAAATGTCTTCAAAGATTATCTCAGGGGTCTTCCCTCACCCCATATATCAGTAGTCTTCAGCTAACGTGAAGATCATTTGGATCCCCACCCCTAAACCATAAATATTCTAACTCCTAGTGACAAAATGTCTTCAAAAATTATTCCCCCCTACCATATCAGTCTTCAGCTAACTCAAAAACCGTTGAGACCCCTACACCCAAACCATAAATTTTATGACTCCTGCTGACATAATATCTTCAAGTTATTCTGGGTTCATCCTCCACCCCCCATATCAGTAGTCTTCTGTTAACACAAAAACTGTTTGGATCCCCACCCCTAAATTTTATATTTTCTGACTCATCATGACAAAATGTTTTCAAAGATTATCCCATTTCTGTATCAGCATGTGAAGTATAGTAGGTGAGGCATATTTAGTGTTAGCTCCTGTTAATCTGAATGATCGATGAAATAATTCCAACAGTATTCAGGATAACTACCTTTACCTTTTATCCACAGCATCAGAGATGTCACAGTACCAAAATTTCCTGACCTTTAGAAACCAGTTGGGGCAGGCACGATCAAATAGACCATTTTCGTCATCTTCCCCCCCATTTTCCACAGGAAAAAGCAAGAATGCAGACACAGAAGTAAATGTAAGTTCTTTAATCAATTTTTAGCCATCAACATGATCAAGCTGCAGCAGAGACAATATGTCTCGGTTTTTAAAACAGAACACTGAAAGAAGTCTAAAAATTAATAATCTATTTCCCATCAGTTTCCTAATACATGTTATCTGGATTTAGATTTGAATAGGAAGATACAGGAAAATACCAGCCTTCCAGTCATAATATGAGATTAGCGAATGAGCTGTTAAATGTCATATTCTGTCAAGGAGGCTGATATACTTTTCAGTATCACATTTACATCTAGATAACCTGTTCATCGTCTTTCAAATTAGATGCTCAGGCTCATAGCTCAGCTTACAGAGCAACCATTGGTGCTTTCCCAAGTGCTGATTATTAGAAGCTCTTATCCAGAGGGTAGTTAGGTTATAGTGCAGAACACCTGAACACAGACCATATAACAAGTAGCTACCATTTTAGACCCATTACTTTGTCATTATTAGAGATATGGCAACAAATGAGGTATCAAATGAAAGAAGAATGAATAAACTTATACTTAATGCTACTTTAAACTAAATGTTGAATGGGTATCAAAGTTTAAATTACCATATTTGGAAAAAATTTGACATTTTAAAGATATCCTTTTTAGCTCACCTGGTCCGAAGGACCATGTGAGCTATTGCCATCACTTTGCGTCCGTCGTTAGCTTTTCACATTTCAATCTTCTTCTCTAAAATTGCTATGACAATTCCAGTCAAACTTTGTATGAATGATGTATGGAAAGTCCTCTACAAAATTTCCTCATTTTATACTGATTGGTCAACTAACGTTGCCACCGGAGGCAATTCTTGTTTCTGATTGGCTGATTTTCAAAAATTATCTCCTCTGAAACTACAAGGCCAAATGTTTTGAAACTGTATGGGAATGATGACTGGAAGGTCATCTACAAGGATTACTCATTTTGTACTGATCAGATAGCTAACATCAGGGCAACGGTGGCACATAGCTTCACATTAAAATCAAGGGGAAATTGCATTTTAACCTTCTTTTACCCATTTTTTGCATTTTTGGCTTTTATCTTGAGAAATATAATAGAGAGAAATCTGTAAACAGCAAAAATGATCAGCAAGACAAGATCTACAAATAGGTCAACATGACCGAATTATCAATTGACTCCTTATCGGAGTTATTGCCCTTAAATAATGATTTTTACCTATTTTTTGCGTTTTTGGCTATTATCTTGAAAACTATAATAGATAGAGAGAAACTGCAAATAGCAAAAATGATCAGCAAAACAAGATCTACAAATAAGTCAGCAAGACCGAAATCATCAATTGACTCCTTATAAGAGTTATTGCCCTCAAATTGCAATTTTTACTGATTTTTGGGGTATTATCTTGAAAACTATAATAGATAGAGAGAAACTGCAAACTGCAAAAATGATCAGCAAATCAAGATCTACAAATAAATCATCTAATGACTCCTTATAAGAGTTATTGCCCTTAAATGACGATTTTTACCCATTTTTTTGCATTTTTGGCTAGTGTCTTGAAAACTATAATAGATACAGAGAAACTGTAAGCTGCAAAAATGATCATCAAATCAAGATCTACAAATAAGTCAACATCACTGAAATCACCAATTGACTCCTTCTTGGAGTTGTTGCCCTTAAATGATGAATTTTACCCATTTTTTGTGTTTTTGGCTATTATCTTGAAAACTATAATAGATAGAGAGAAAGTCTTGACAGCAAAAATGATCAGCAAGACAAAATCGACAAATAAGTCTGCATAACAGAAATCGTCAATCAACTCCTTATAGGAGTTATTGCCCCAAAATCATGATTTTTACGCATTTTTTGCATTTTTGGCTATTATCTTGAAAAATATAATAGATAGAGAGAAACTGTAAAGCAGCAAAAATGATCAGCAAGACAAGATTTACAAATAAGTCAACATGATCGAAATCGTCAGTGGACTTCTTATAGGAGTTATTGCCCTTAAATGACGATTATTACCCATTTTTTTTTTGCATTTTTGGTTAGTATCTTGAAAACTATAATAGATACAGAGAAACTGTAAACTGCAAAAATGATCATTAAATCTAGATCTACAAATAAGTCAACATCACTGAAATCATCAATTGACTCCTTATAGGAGTGATTGCCCTTAAATGACGATATTTACCCATTTTTTGCATTTTTGGCTATTATCTTGAAAACTATAATAGATACTTAGAAACTATAAACAGCAAAAATGATCAACAAGACAAGATCTACAAATAAGTCTGCATGACGAAATCGTCAGTCGACTCCTTATATTAGTTATTGCCCCGAAATGATGATTTTCACGCATTTTATGCACTTTAAAAATATAAAAGATAGACACAGTAAGCAGCAAAAATGATCAGCAGGACAAGATCTACAAATAAGTCAACATGACCGAAATCGACAGTTGATTCCTTATAGGAGTTATTGCCCTTGAATAACAGTTTTTACCCTTTTTTTTTGCGTTATTGGCTATTATCTTGAAAACTATAATAAATACAGAGAAACTGTGAAAAGCAAAAATGATAAGCAAGACAAGATCTACAAATAAATCAAGATGACCCAAAATGTCAATTGACTCCTTATGGAAGTTATTGCCTTTAAATGACTATTTCCACCCACTTTTTGCATATTTGGCTATTATCTTGAAAACTATAAATACAAAGAGAAAGTGTAAACAGCAAAAGTGATCTGCAAGACAAGATCTAAGTGGAGTTTCAATTTCTTACATTTAGTCAGTTTAAAACCAGGTGGGCAATACAGGCTCAGGTGAGCCTCTAGTTTCGAATTAGCATCTACAGCTTTGTGAACCAACAAAAAATGTTTACTTTATCTGGAAGAACAATAAAACTGCAACAAAACTGTGTCTCAGATTTTTTATATAGAGTCTGGTTTAAAATTGAACTACTGGTAATTTTTAATTTTGACTTCTTGGACTAAACATTTTAATTTAACCGATTTTGAAACCAGACCCTATATCAAAAATCTGAGACACAGTTTTGTAACATTTTAATTGTTCTTTCATATAAAGTAAACACTTTTTGTCAGTTCGTAAAATTTCGAAAAACGATAACTTTCAAAATCTGTCTAATTTCTTCCAAATATGGTAATTTAAACTTTGATACCCATTAAACATTTATTATAACGTAGCATTAAGTATAAGTTTATTCCTTCTTCTTTCATTTGATACCTCATTTGTTGTCACATCTCTACTTATGGGTTTTAAATGGTAGCTACTTAAAATTTTGGAAATCTTTGTCATGTGCTACCTTAATTGGAAAGCCTAAAGATAAATTTTTTTTTCTCTACAGTTGACGGTTTTCGAGCAGTAGTTATTGTGTTGGCTGCCTGCTTTGCGGGAAGCGACATATAGGGATCACTTTTGTCGTCTTGAATCGTCGTCCACGTCGTCTACCACGCCATATTACTGTAGTGCAACTTCTATTTTGTTTTGATATTAATTGCAAATTTTTAGAAACAACAGGCCCCAAAAGGCCAAAAATCAAGTTTTTTAAAAGTAGTGTTGCAATATATCATTACAAAGGTATTGACTTGTAGACTACAGAAATGAAATTTATTAGGGTCCAGACCCTTTCTGCTGAGAAAAACGGGCCCAAAAGGGTCTAAAATCAAAAGTTGGTGAAAGGTATTGTTGTAATATATCATTACAAAGGTAATGAATTGTAGACTTCAAAAATGAAATTTTTGAGGGTCCTTACCTGTTTACTGATAAACTAGGGGCCCAAAAGGGCCAAAAATAAATATGTGTGTAAAGATAATGATGTGATATATCTAGGCAAAGATACTGAAGTGTAGATTTCAGAAATTAAAAAAATGAAGGTCTAAGTCATTTCTTCCCAAAATTAAGGGTCCTAAAGAGTCGAACAATGTTTAAGGAGAGATTCTGAGATTGCTTTTGTGATGGATGCATTATGATTGATCAACCATATGTTGAAGTTTTCCCTTGTTGACATGCTGCAGTAGTATCAAGCAGGCGGTACAAGTCTTCCATGAAAGACTCAATCCTCAGTAATTTGGTTTTCGATGTAAGGGGAGATAACTCTGAAAGAGACCATAACAAGGTTTTACACCATGACCATTAAAAAGCTTACATAAGACATATGCATGGTACAAATGTACATGTACCAAACCTGGAAGCGATATATATTGCATACATTCTTTGGCAAATGTCTTAACAGTTTGGCAGAAAAAGAACAACAATAATCCTGAATAAAAATAATAATAATAATCAGAACAATATTTAGTAGGTCTTTTCACAAGAAATGTTAAAGATCTAATAATCAGAACAATTTCAAAAGGTCTGTCACAGGTAAGGTGGAAAGACCGAATAATAATCAGAAAAAAAAGTAAAGTTTTCCAATTGGTGATTGGAAAGACTTTAATAATTGTTTTTTGTGTTACCTGAACAACATTATGGTGAGAATAATACATGTATAACAACTGCTAGTGCTCTTTTTTATTTTAGCAAAAATAAAGAAAAATATCAATTTTTTATCTTGATCCAGAATATTTCATATCGCATTTTACATGTTTCTTTGTAATTATTAATAACTATGCACAAATTTGATGGAAATTATTAAACAATAATGAATAGATTAATAGCAAAAAAATATATAGTGCAGAAAAAGGTTATGTTTGAAAATTAAAAACGAAAGATTTGCTTTTCAGGTTTTTGTTGGAATTGGAAAGTACAAAGATGGCAAGTTCACAAAAGCAAGTTCCAACAACGTTGAAGGGTATGGCGGGAAAGTAGCTGTTGGACCTTACCCAAAAGAATGCAACAATATATCCAGAATAAAGTTAGAGGCCTTCTCTAAATTTTCTGCCTTACACCAGCTGTTCCGCGAAAAATTTAGAAATGCAGACCAATTTGTTCTTGTTTACCCTGATGGAACCAAGTGAAACGCCTTCCAGACAACAGTGCAGAATTCACAATTCAGGGGTACAGGAACTTTATTAACCCCAAGATGTCTTTCGATCGCATTCGCCTTTATTTATGTGAAAAAAGTGAGTATTCTTAAAAACATGCAAAGACATAAATATATATATCATGTATATAGTGTCATTCTAAACAGTGTCAAAATTTCCCAGGAAACTATGCAGGCCCGCAGAGTTATTTAAAAGGAATCTGGGCCTTTTTCTCTATTGATTTTCGCAATTAACAGGCCCTTCAAGAAAAATGCTGGCCATTGGCAAGTGGGCTGACTTAAATTTCGAGCCCTGATACTAAATGTTATCAAACGTAAGCATCTTTTATTCACAATTCTATTGGTCTTAAACTGGTCTAAATGATTTTCCATTTTTATCCTATTGAACTGTGGATCACAGTTTCTTTAATCCAAAAATAGAAATTTTTGCCCGAGAAATGTTTATATCCTGGTTGGGATACATGGTAACACAAACAGGTAAGTGTATCCCTTTTGGGCAATGGTTCCAAACCAGTTGATGTGATTACTTAGTCATCTGAAACTGATTCATAAAAACATGAAAATAAAATGACATTGAAAGCAACACTGTTAATTAAAACATAAAGAGTCTTTTAAATTGACACTCATGGTGCAATTTCAAAAGATATTAATAGTTTAAGTCTCACCAAACACTTCAGTAAAATGCAATTCAAATGTACAGATTGTTCCTCGAGTTATAAGAAAATAAAAAAGTAATAGATAACTAATTGTATTACACTTTATGCACATTATGTCTCCCCCCTCTCCAGGGGGAGACATATTGTTTTTGTCCTGTCCGTCTGTCTGTCCGTGTGTCCGTCTTCGACACCTTATCTGGGATTTGAATAAAACTTGACACAATTTTAATCATGATATGAAGATGTGCATATCCTTTTTCTGTGATGATCCACAAATTCTTCCAAGAGTTATGGCCCTTTATGACTTAGAAAATTCATTTTAACATAGGGTATATGGTTTGTGAACGCGAATTCTTCGACACCTTTCATCGGATTGGAATAAGACTTGACACATTTAATTATCATGATGTGAAGATGTGCATATCGTTTTTTTGAGACGATCCACAAATTTTTGCAAGAATTATGGCCCTTTATGACTCAGAAAATTTATTTCAACATAGAGTATATGGTTTGTGAACGCGAATTCTTTGACACCTTTCATCGGATTGGAATAAGACTTGACACATTTAATTATCATGATGTGAAGATGTGCATATTGTTTTTCTGTGATGATCCACAAATTTTTACAAGAATTATGGCCCTTTATGACTTACAAAATTTATTTCAACATATGGTTTGTGAACACGAATTCTTCGACAACTTACATCGGATTGGAATAAAACATGACATATTTAATTATCATGATGTGAAAATGTACATATCATCTTTTTGTGATGATCCACAAATTTTTGCAGGAATTATGGCCTTTGATGACTTAGAAAATTATTTCAACAAGGGGTATATGGTTTGTGAACACGAATTCTTCAACACCTTACCTGGGATTGGAATAAAACTGGACAAATTGCATTAAAAAGATTTAACATACTATATTTCCCATGGTTAGAATGTCAAAGAGGAAAGGGGGAGACATATGTTTTAGTTTACTAGAACACCTACTCCTAGTTTCTTGGTAAATCTGTTCATTTCATTGGATTAACTAAATGTTCTTGTAGTATAAAAACCAGTTTTTCAGTCGTTTCAGCCAATGGCCTTCTTCATTTTCTCTTTTTCTACTCTTAACTACATGGTAGATAGTCATTTTTCTCAATCACTTAATGACGTCATGATGTTACCATGGATCTAAACATATAACATTTAAGCGATTGAGAAAAATGACTGATATACCATGTAGTTAAGAGTAGAAACAGAGAAACTGAAGAAGGCCAGTGGCCGAAACGTCTGAAAAATTGGTTTTATACTACAAGAATATAAAGTATGTTCCCTTATGGAATTTTCGAACAAGAATTAACTGAATGTGTTTATTTTCCATATTTCTGTAAGCTTCGTCCCATGTGTAGCAACATGTGATAATTTTCTGCTTTAATCCTGCCCATCACAGCAAAATGTGATATGTCAGATAGAAATTTGTAGATAAATAGGGCATTTAGTATAATAAAAAACATACTGCCTTTGGATTGGGGTGTTAAGGCAAATTATCACACTCAGTACTAAAATATCACCCGAGACAAAGTCGAGGGTGATATTTTTGTTCTTTGTGTGAAAATCTACCATAACACCCGCAGTCGATTTACAAAACGCAGGTTAATATGACTTGAAAAAAAGAAAAAATTATGCATTTTATGAATTATACAATTTTTTTTTAATTTATATCTGCCTTAATAATTTGTGGTTTCAGGTAACTATGACATGCAGATGCTAGATGTAACCATTGTTTCCGACTCTTCCAGTTCAGAAGAGATGCCCACATTGCAGTACACTGTTCCACAGAGAAATACATCTAGAACCAGTTCAAATAATGGTGTGACAGAACTGGATACCACAGATCCAATGCTGTTCAAAATTCATTTCAGAGTTGAGGACACTGCAATAAGTTTTGCAGAAAATTTCCCAAACAACACCCTTGCAAAAGTATGTGTTTTTGTGTTTATAGGTATATAGCTTTAGAACCATATATTACATTGCCAGTTTGGATAATAAAATTTCATTCTTTGGAAAAAGGAAATAGCAAGCTAGTTTTGCATTCTGATTAGTTCTTCTGAATACAACCAACAGTGCTTATTTGTATCATGTGATTATAGAATAGAGTGAAAGGGAGTATATGGCAAGTGCTAACTACTTATTCTCCACAAAGAAATAAAAGTATAATATTTTTTAAATATTCATTTTTATATTTATATTTAAAATTACATGGTATGTTAAGGTATAATACATAATTCATGTAATTTGTGTTCTCTCACAGGAATTATATACATATATTGGAGGCAAAGTTCAGGGAGAAATAAAGATAAGATATAAAGAAAGAGAAGTGAAGAAAGAAGACAGGCTATTAGAAGTTTTTGGAATCCCCTCAGCTATTTCATCTAATGATGTCTTTTTAGTAGTAGAGAAATTATCAAGGTAAATTCTGAAGGAGATCACACCTTTTGAAGTTTCTACATTAACAAATTAACAATAACAATGACAAATAAATCTGTACAAATTATCGCTTGTGGCAGAAAGAAATTTATATGGAAAATAACACAAAGGAATCAATAAATCATGCAGTTGCCAGTTGTTCTATTACTGTAATCTGTCGCACATTATCCACACATTTTTACTCTAAAAACGATTTCAGAGCTTGGGGTGTGGATAATACACCCTGATAAGACTGTTGATGATTTTTTCAAGATCCTCAGAAAACTTCAGGTCATATATTTGACTCCATTTTAAACACTACATGAATATGACAACCTCTACCGAATTCGTTACGAAACTTGTCATGGTATTGGAACTTCCGGATAGTAAAACCATCAAATGATAAGACTTTAGCTTTTTAATCAATAAACAATTACATGAAAAGTTGCAATTCAAGGAACTGAAGACTCGATCAATAGAACAACTACAAAAATACCGAACATCGGATTGAAAGTTTCCCGTGACTACAAATCGCTAGAATGACCGCAGATTATCTGTACGAACTAGGTTTTTACCCAAGAATTTAGGAGCAAAGTAGGGGTGCGGATTTTCTGCAACGGATTATGGTACATGCATTACAGAATAGGTACATAATTTTTGTCAGTAGAAATCATCTACTTTCTTATGGTAGACAGTACAAATTTTGTAAAACTGAATGTTTTGTACTATATATATTTTAAGTTTTATCATTTAGCATTAAACTGAATGTTTTGTACTATATATATTTTAAGTTTTATCATTTAGCATTAAACATGCCTATCATATTTCGTAAGGAAATACTTGATGTAGAGTCCCTGTTTATAAGCTTTGTGTTTACAATGAGCATCCATAATGAAACATGAATATATTTTTCTTCAGACCAGAGTTATGTTCATTTACAATACCTCTTTGAAAATTTATCAAACAGGATGAGAAGTACCACATAACCATTGAAATAGGTAGTGAATAAGATAGTGTGTCTTTAAATAAAATATATATGGATAAAAAAATGGATATGGAGCAAAGTCACGAAGACAGCAAATATCACATTAAGCAACGAATACAAAACACACATCCAGCAGTCACCTCATGGTCTTCAATAGTCCATTTATTTTTTAGGATACCAGCAGAATTTGGCCTCAGCGTGAATGTTGCTGATGATATTGTGAGGAAAACTTTAAATGATCTGTAAGTTTCAGAATATAACAATATATTATATATACATACGTTCGAAAGTTTTTTGAAATATATATATACTAAAACATAAACATTGCTCTATTGAATGTACAGTGTTTTTCTGGACACACAGCTTGATGTCAAGGTCAAAGGTCATGGATGGAATAACTGTGTTTGAAAAGAAAACTTTAGTATACAAAGTTTGTGTTTTTCATGCCACTGGCACTACAGTAAAAAATATGTTACACCACAGTCATAGTCAATACAAGAGTCCTGGTTTTTTTGTGGCCGTAAAAACTTGACAAAACACCTTGAGGTTGATAATGCATGAAGTAACGTAGATGTAAATTAATGATAAAATGAAAGCAAAAGTGTCTATAATTTACAGATCAAACCAAACAGATGTCCATATCTTATCACAATATCTTTTTGAAGTATTGGAATAGTAACTAATGGAATATTAAAATGTATCATTTTCCATATTTTTTTAGATGTAGTTCCTATTACCACATACTTAAATTGTTCTGTATTATGTTTAGTAAATAAAAACCTAAGTAGCAGCTTACTAGCAGTGCAAGATGATTTATTTCCAGAGGTCAAATTGAAGAACCTACTGCCATTTTGAAGGTATTTGCACAGAACTTCCTACGGGGTAGAAAACTTGATCTTACTGAAGAGACAGAACACGATATGTCAGGGGAAACGTCAGATATCAATGTCAGCCGTGACAAAATCATTGGAGATACCGTAGATGAGATTCTAGAAGTTTACAATTTGCGATTTCCCCTGGAAGTCATTTTCATGGTGAATGTTGCGAGGATTATGGTGGCCCACGTAAGGAATTTTTTTCCTCCTTCCTCAATGCTTTTAAAGAGAGAATAGTGACAGAATCGGGAGATTTATTGAAAGTCACAGAATTTGTTGTGAAAAAGACATACTATGTTTCTGGAATCATAATAGGTAGGCAAGGCTAGATTATTACTTTTATATCGTTGAACAATACTTGTATTATCATCTCTTCATACATAATCACAGGGAGCTTTAGGATATTACTATCACAATACTTAACTTTAGCTTCTTTCTAATGTCAAGTTACAGACTTCAATACATGAAAAGAAATAAATAATGGATATTCATTCATTAGGAAGGGAACTATTGTAAGCTACCGTTATTTTATACAAAATGTTTTCAGGACTGCAAGTTAATTTTGATATCCCATAGAATATTACTTATTTACCTTTAAGAGCTCAGTGTCCGTCTGTCCACCCTGGTCTGGGTGTATATATCTCCATCTTCAGTTCCTATACCAGTGAAACATTAAAGAAATCCATGTACAAGAATTAAATATTTAATATTTAGAATCATCTGATTTTTTTTTGGTTTCCATTAGCAATGAAAGCACTTTTTTATTTCAAATAAAGTGAATACATCAGGGGTAAACATCCCTCATCAGCAAATCCTTTACCAGCTGTTGAATGGATTTTAATAGAATTTTTAGGAAATTTTCTATATACAATGTACAATATGAATAAAAAAATGGATAAGGAACAAAGTCACAAAGACAGCAAATATCACATTAAGCAATGAATACAAAACGCACATCCAGCGGTCACCTCATGGTCTTCAACAGGTGGGAGCCCACACCATGCAGCAAGCTTTGAATGGCCCCAATAAGAACATAAAAAAGTAATACTATCCAGCAGTACAGCAAAATGTCAAAATATCAATAAATGAACTAAAAATAGAACTAGACGTACCTATGGCCAATATTTTCCTGACTTGGGACAGGTGCATATGCGGTGGGATAAAACCAGGTTTTTCGACGTCAGACCCTCCCCCTAAGTGTGGCCATGGAAAAAATAAAACCATGTAAAATATACCATAAAAATCACTCTATAATGCTTCCAACTCACCTGGATGGCAAAGAAACATTGAAACAAAAAACATAAAACCAGCAGAAAGAGTGCTTGCAATTAACTGAAAGCAAGCTCAGGATGTAAGACAGAATGACTGAACCATCAAGTTGCCATTATGCAACTAATATTTTATTTTTGGATCAGAATGATGTTTACGGTTTCTTACAGTTAATTCTTTCACGTGTGGGCAAGAGTAAACATGTATACGAGATGGATGTATGAATTGGTAAGCTCTGCTCTGCTTACAGTAAATATAAATAGTTTTGATTGATCTGAGCACTACATCTTTTATTAAGGTACAAATAATGGTACATCAGCATTTCAAATATTAAGTCTGTTGCTTACGGTAACTTTGCAATGTATGATACATTCGTTTTACTATCTGATGGTTTATCTGCATTCATATTAGTTATTTTTTAGGACTTAGTGCCATCGAGGGTGGACCCTGTGCACCTTTTTTAAGAATGATTTTATCAAGAGATGGTGATCATCATCAGGAACACTACAGACAATTCATGGAGGGATTGGAGAGAATTGGAATGTTACAAGTACGTGGAAAATCTTTATATTGTTTCAACTGCACTGTATATAATGGAGAGGTAATACTGAAAAAAAAAACATAAAGCAAATGTAAATACATTCCAAGATACATGAACACTATCGTAATATTGGGGTAAAAGTTCTTAGCAGTGCTCCGATTGAATACGACATTTTAGAATAACAATTAAATGAATATCAATGGAAAAGTAAAGTTTTGAGGTGCCTTGCAAACTACATTTTGAAGGAAATCATGTTGTACAATGAAATAGAAATCCAACTTATTTTGTTGTTTTATATACATTTGTATTTTGTTTTCTTAATATCATTCTATTTGTCTTACAGTATAAAACCTTTCCTTTAATTTAAGTGAGAATGTTAAGGACACATTACATACGCCATGCTCTGATATTGCAAAACTGGAAGTGATTTATAGATTTCCCTACTGCTGCTCTTCAGACACATCTACATAGATTATAAATGGGAGATTATGTGTTACTATCATTCTTTTACTTCCAGATGATAAAGGAAAAACCAACTCTTTTATACCTATTCCAACCGTCATCCACAACTCTTACTGTAAAAGCCTTACTGAACTTGCTGAAACCACAATTTAGTGAAAGAGGCAGCAACAGACGCACCAAGGAAGAAGCTGTATATAGTCGATTCGTTAAATACACGCGACATGTGCATGGTAAACAATCTAAAGGCATAATATTGTATTTTAAATATGAGGTGGATAGAATTTGGGAAATTGACCTCATTCAGATATCTGGGCACAGATGAGACAAAGCAATCCTATGTTTTGCTGCCGATAGCGGCCAGGTGTTGTCAGCGTAAACATTTGATTAACACTGTAGATAATTTTTTTTTCCAATTCGAATATTCTATAAGCTCCTAAAGCAAGACATTCCTAATAGAATTTTTAGTATTGTATTTTCTATGTATATTGACACAATGTGCAGAATCAAATTTTCAAACGGACTCAGCACACCATTTTTATCTGAGCGAGGAGTAAAACAAGGAGATGTCTTGATTCCTTGCTTTTTAACTATTTTATTAATGACTTGGCAAACATTTTAAGTAACTGTAATTCGGATCCAGTTGTTATTGGCGACACTTTTATATGCAGATGATATTGTCCTGTTATCTCAGAGTAAAATGGGTTTACAGAACAGTCCAAATGCATTACATAATTATTGTTCCTCCTGGAAATTACAAGTCAATACAGACAAATCGAAAGTTATTTTACTGAAATGGTAAAACTTTTATGAATGAATTTACCTACAATGAGTCTCGTACTGAAATCGTCACTCATGACTGTTATTTTAATAGGTATATTTATGAAATATAATGCAAAATAAAGAAAACAGTTGGTCTAAATAACCCTTGTAGACTTCTGGAATAACTATTTGATACTCTAGTATCCCCTGTACCTATGTATTGTAGTGAACTTTGGGGCATTGATTCATCCTTGAAAGATTCTGATCCATTTGAAAAGTTACATATTAAATTTATAAAAGAAGCATTAGGAGTACATTGCAAATAAAGCATCAAATGATGCGTGCCATGCAGAACTTGCTAGACTTCCCTTGAAAAGAAAAATATTAACTCCAGTATTAGTTTTCTGGATCATATAATTTCATCTGAAAATACATTGGTCTATCAAATATATTGTGCAACAAGAGCTTCAAATCCCTGGGTAGGTAAAATTAATGGTCTTCTCCAAAGTCTAGGTTACTCTTATTTTGTTGACACTAGTTATTCGATAAAACAACACTTAAATCAAATAAAGCAAAGAATACATAATCAGCATTTGTAGAAACAAAATGCAAATATATGTGATGCTTCAAAACTAAGTTTTTTCCAGAAGTCTACAGTATGGGGCAACGACCACCATATGTTGATATATTGAGCAATAGATGTGATAGAGGTGCATTTTGCAAAATCCAAATAAGTGCACATCCATTAATGATTGAAATGGGAAGATATGTTAAGATTGCTATTACTGAAAGACTCTGTCCAATTTGTAATACTTATCAACTTGAAGATGAACAACATTTTTGTCTCGCCTGCGACGAAAGTCGCTGAAGGCGAGACATAGCGGTCATAGATTCCGTCGTCGTCGTCGTCGTCG
>JAOXYI010251867.1:0-17272 GCA_028566495.1 Lithophaga antillarum
AAAGTGATTTATATGAAACTCTTATAACACGAGGTAGAGATTATCTAACCAGATATCGGTACAATTCCATGTTAACAGGCAGTGGATCGATAGAATAAATGGATACAGTTCCACTTCTATTGTGACAGAGTCCCACAACAGTGATAATTGCATATGCATGCTTATTAGGATGAATAATCTTTACAATAGCTCGAGTACACCTCGACATGCTAGGGCCGTTGATGTGAGAACACTCGGTGTATTCTCTTTTTCATTTAGGGCGAACTATATAGCTTGTGTATACTCGTCTTAAGCTCTTAATGTTAGAGCGACAAAAATTCTGCTCTTACAAGAGTATACGCGGATTTTGTCGCATAAAGACAGCAGAGTTGTTAGTTTGAGTCTCGCTCAGGGCGAGCTGCGCTCGACTCCAACTTAATTGCCAAGGATTGCCAGTTTTCCTGTCGAAGGTTTGGGGTTCTTAGCGGGTACTCCGACTTCCTCCCCCATTTAAAACTGGACGCCACGATATAGCTGAAAGTGGCGTAAAAAACATTCAATCAATCCACTTAGAATCGTGAAAATTCTACCTATTCAAATCTTTACATCTCGGCTTTATTTGTCAGTATACAAGTTTGAAAAATAAAGTTAACCCGGCATTTATATTTATGCAGCCTCCAGCATTCCCCTTTTTATGGTAGAGATCTCGGATGCTACAAGTCATAGAGCAATGTTGTTTCATCTGTGAATACATGTACATCTTGGATGGTGTCCAAGAATCGTACCACAAATGGGTAACCGCGGCCTACATTTTACGCATGAGTGACTTGGTTAAGTTCTGCGTTACGCTTAAGATCTCGGATACTACAAGTGATAGAGCAATGATATTTCATTTGTAGATACATCTTGGATAGTACCAAAGAATCTAACTACAGTTGGGTCTCCCTGATTTACATTTTGCACATGAGTTAAGTTTTGCGTTAAGGTCAAGAACTTGGATACTACAATCGGACTACAATTTGGTCGCTGGCGAGGGGATTAGCTGTCGATTCTGTTTATTAAACTATCAATTCAACTTTATACTAACAACAAAACTATTTATACCATATTTATACCATACGTTCACTACACTCCTCCCCTTTCTTTGTTCTTTTTCTTTTTGAAATAAGTTAAAGTGGACTTGGAATATCTTGAGTAACTAAGCATAACAGTTTATGATGCAGTTTTATCATGTTTATTATGACTAAAACTTTTTGAATTACATTTTTTCTACACTCTTCCATTTTTTCATCTTGCGTATGACGACAGACGTTGAAGATGAGACAAACTTTCCGTCATTTCTGGATACTTTATACGGATTTACTCTTTGGTTTAAGACTTTGAAACTTTAATTCATCTTTTTCCAGTTCTTATGGTCAGGCAATAACATCCATACGAATCTGTGCAAAACTTAGTTTTATTTAATTTTTTTAAATGCAACCCTCTCTATTGAATCTGGGAGAGCAGGCGAGACACAGGATTCTGCGGAACTCCTTTACGAAATTTCATTTATTCTGTCTTTGTGTATGGAACCTTGATGTTCTGAAATTTATTTATGGGACAAAAATCAGAGTTTTAGCAAAATTACCCACGTTGATTAACTTCTATTATATTTTTATGTTTTTTTAACTTTTTCATTTTGCTCAACATTTTCCCACTAAGACGCATGCATCTCCACTCCCTCCCCCCTCCCACCAAACCCCCAAAGAAAATCAGGTTGTGGAAAATTTTTTAGAAAGGACTACATGGTTGTTAGTCGGTAAATCTACGTTCTTCTGCGTGCTTTTGGCGTTAGAATGTTACATTGTATTGTGCAAATAGTTCTCTAGTTCAACAGAATCATAATTGTATACTTTTTGTGGTTAACGTGTCTCTGCCAGTGCCGTCCACAGTTTGCGGCTGAAGTTCATTAACTATACCTTTCAACAACACATAATTTTTCCCACTTGAACTATAAAAATGTCACCGTCTTGAACACCAGCAAGCCTCAAATTAGCACCACATTTGAGTTGCAGCATAAATTAAAGTTACATCAATAACTTTAAATGATACAGTGTACATTTCTATTTTTAATTCGAATGTGAAAGACTTCTTCCGCTAGTTAAACTTTTCAGTTATCAAACAACCTGGAATGGCTTCAGCAGCATGGACATTTACGTATGGTCATATGTGTTTTCACTAACGAAAGAAAAAAGCTGCACTTAAAGTAGATGAGAGATTAAAACTGTGTTCAATCAAGGTAGGTCAGAGTATTATACTTGTGTTCAAAATATGCACTTTGTCTTAAATATATATTATATACTACTAAAGTGTTCATGAAAAAACTTGGACGAAATAATGTCTGTGTGCTATATTTAATATATCACACACACACACACACATATATAAATACCACCATAAAATGTTGAAAGGGACAGCTACGGAAATTTTCTGTGTAGGGTTTTGGGGTTTTTTTTGGGGGGGGGGAATTTATTTTATTTACTTATTTTTGGTTTATTTGTTTAGGAGTATGTGACTTTATGTTCTGTTTTAATTTTCTGCTTTTGTTTTGTTTTTTCGTGGTTTGTTGGGTAGTGTATTGTCAGATATTGTTTGTTTTTTACATTGTATATTCATTATTTTTCTTTTTTTTTTAATTACAGATAACAACAAACATCGGAGAGGTGTTGATTCTGGAGTTAGAGAATTTTGATCAGACATGTCATAAAGATAAATTCCTATTGTCATAAAGAAGATCCAGAACTTTATTTGCAAACTGGCCGAGAAAGAAGATTCCAAAAGCACAACCAGAGGTACATGTTGTAAATATTTTTTTACTGTTATTAAGATCTATTAATATTTCTTCAGTAGCCTGAAAACGAAGTATATACCATGGTACTAAACGAAAAAGGAAAATCCATAATGCAGTGGATTCTACGTTGATCAGAAATCTTAAAACCTGAAACATATTTTTAGACACGAGCAATTATTTAAAATATAGTTATTCAAAGTTTTTTAACGTAAAGGTTAAAAAAGAAAACCCAAGAGTGTACTCAAAAATTAAAAGTTATCTCAACGCGATTTTGATACCTAATACTTATATATTTATTAGAAATTTTGAGGGTTTTTTTCTCGGAAGTTATTACTTCATCGCTGTGCTAAACCCTTCGCTCATTTGTCGCTTAAAGATAATTACACCAAATCTGTCCGTTATATTAATCCATCTTCCAGACCTATACTGGCTTTGAAAAATTAAACAAATACAAAAAATGACATATAATCTGAAATTTCCAATATATAAACTATGCTTTCATGAAAGTGAAATTGAATGCAATGTGCATCTCATTTTTTGTTCAAGTATATATGCATTTGTTATACATTTTCATGCTGTGATCGACATATTGACTTCACACGCAACGAAAACAATAAGTTATGCACTTCACACATAACAAAACAATATGCTACACATACTTTCAAACGCAAATTACGGCACTGATTCATTTTTATATATTCGACTTCACAGTCAAACCTGCTATTTAGGTCACCTCTGTTAAGCAAAAACCTATCTCATCGGGTCGCCCTGTTCTTCTCCGATTATAATAATATCTATGTAATTTGAACCTCAGTTTAAAGGTCACCTCTCTTTAAAGGTAAGTTTTTCTTGTTCCCAAGGGTGACCTCTATATACAGGTTTGACTGTAGTTATTGACTTGCACATATGGTTTATTTTTCCACGACAGAGAACGGTTTTTTGTATAGGGAAAGTTGAATTCCACAATTCCAATTTAAAGTGGAAATTTTATCGAAAAGTTTTAGGAAAAATTGGTCTATTCCAGTTTCCTGGATAAAATAAAAGATAAAAGTTTACGTAACGATTATCAAAGCGACTATAATAACCTTTAAACTTGTGGACTGCAAATTAATTAAACAAGGGATGTTATGAGCATAGTTCATTAATTAACCCGCATTCCTCAAATTTACATGTTATTGAATAACTACATATTTGTGACATTTCAAGTTATAAAAAATAATGTTGCAAAAATACACTGCATACATGTACTTAAGAATGTTTTTAAGTTTAATGAAATTCCATTTATGTATATATATATATAAATATATAAATTTCATGTACGTAATCGCCCCACTTCAAAAACTTAGAAATCGACCTCATTTATAAAATATAAATTTCAAGTACGCAAGCAGTCGTGGCGAATTGTTCTAGGCTTTGTCTGACCGAACTGCAAATATTTACTTTCTACTATATGTGCAACTAAAAAATCGAAAATTTTCTGACCGAATGAAATTTTGCCTGACATGTCAATCAAACAGTATTTTGCCATGACTGCGCAAGACACCATCCCAACACCCACACCCACCAATGTCAAAACAGCCTCTTTTTATAAAATCAAAGAACTGTCGTTTTGATAGTCGTGTTCTTTCTTTATATTTCTCTTCGTCGATTAATTGATTGAACGGAGGTTTAACACCCTTACAGATTTTTTGTGATATATTATGATTTACTGGTAGAAGAAGCCGGAGTATCCGGAGAGAATAACCGAGCTTCGGTAAGTAACTGGTTAACTTTATTACACAAGTTACAAGTCGAATGTACTATCACCCAAAATCAGACACGAACTCTCATCTTACAGGCAATAGGCTACAGTGAACTTATATAGATTCTATGCGTGTTTACCTAACTTCTTTCTAATTATGTTTTAGTTTTTATTGTGTAGCTTGTACCCTGCAGTCTGAAATGCATGTTTTTATCTTGTATGATGAATCAACAATTCCTTAGGCCAATGCACTAATAGGGGTATCAAGAAGGATTATCGATGGTGTACTCATTCGAGATACCCGACGTAATCGAATCGCCTTTAAATTTAATGAGGGACTGATACAAGAGATCGATTTTGCACTTTTAGAAAAGTTATCTACCAAGAGACTCTTCGCAAAAATACCAAGAACTGCATAATAAAGTACTATCTGCATTCATGAAAATTCTAACTTGTTCCTAATTCCCTGCAGCTGCATTACATGTGTATTTTTTTAAACTTGTATGCATTATTAAAACAAATCTTCCTTCCTCTATGTGTAAACAAGCATAGATGATTGTAGAAATTGTACGGTAACCTCTGTCTCTTTACTGGTCTACTACTACACCGGATATCAAAATGGTAGACACAGAAAATTAGAAACTGAACACCCTCTACAATCCACAATTTTGTTTTTACATTGTTAGCTGGGACTATTTGTTATTATAATCTCAGCTGTTAGTTTTAAATAATTCGACGAAATGACAATAAAAAAAATGCGGTCAATGAAAATTTGGAAGGTTTATTTTCAGTGTAGTTTAGATTTACGTAACACAAAATTACTGCGATGAAATACAGAAACAGTGCGAACTATAGTTCTTAACGTTTAATGTTTTAGCGGGAACGATATTAGTGAAGTTTACGAAATCATTCCGTCGCATCATGATCGCGGAAGCGGGCAACAGAAATGCCGATGAAAAATCGGGAATAGTGTGAAATTAAAACTCTAAGACAACATAAGTCTTGTGTTCTCTAAGAAGAACACGACTAAATATAAATTTCAAGTACTTAGAAATCATCCTCAATATAAATTTCAAGTATATAAAATTGTCATGGCGACCCCAAATGTTAAAAATGCTCCCATTTATAAAAATATAAACTTCTTGTTTGTAAAAATTGCCCCCGTTTCAAAAATATCCCACTTATAAATGTGCATTTCAAATAAGTAGAAATCGACCCAATTGGAAAAATCATAGGTCTGCGGAATCCTGCGTCTCGCCTGCGCTCCCAGAATGCAATAGAGAAGGATTAATGGTTTTTTTAAGTTAATACTTAAATTTTGCAAAATGGATGTTAGCGCTTGACCATAAGAAATGAAAATTGATGAAGTTATTAAAGTTTTAAAGTCCTTAATCAAAGGTAAACCGGTATAAAGAGTCCAAAACCAAATCCAGTTATCTGTCAAAATACGAAAAAAAAATTAAGAAATGCAAAAACTTTTATGAATATTATCTTTTGACGATAAGAAATTTTACCAGAGGGGTAAACCGTATAAAGTGTGGTCAAAAACCAAGTCTTGTTATCCGTCAAATTGTGAAAAAAATGTAAACTTGCGGTATAGATGTTATCTGTTGGCTGTATAGAAGCTTCTGTTCACTTTTCATGGAGATACATGAAGATTTGAAGTTATTTAAGTTTTAAAAACATTAGTGGGTTAACCAGTATAAAGCGTCCAAAAATCCAGTTATTCGTCATCTTCCCAAATCAAGGGTTTCCCTCACAAAAATTTGATGAAGTTATTCAAGTTTCAAATCATTTAACCAAAAGGTTAACCAAATGTTTATTTGGGACGACGACGAAGGAAAGCGTGACAGCTATATCGCCATCGGCGACCTTCATCGCAGGCGAGACAAAAACGCCCCACTTATTAAAATACACGTATGAATAATCCAAAGCGAAAACGCTCCCACTTACGAAAAATATATAATAAAAATATGTAAATAGCGTCTCCATTCATGAAGGTATAAATACAATGTACTGAGTAAGTAAGCATCGTCCCATGTAAAATGAACTCGTTTATAAAAACAAATTTGCAAGTTTACGTGAAAAAAGTTTCAATACCTTTAACCAAAGAGTTGACCAAATGTTGACGTGGGACGACGACGACGGAAAGCGTGATCGCTATCTCGCCTTCCGCGACCTTCGTCGCAGGAGAGACAAAATGATCCACTTCAAAAAAGTGTAAAAAGGAATCCGTATATAAAAAGAAATGTACACGTTAAGGAGGGCCGTTTGAAGAATTATATCCACCTAACCATGCTAACAATTTAACACTTTTTGCAAATGCTGATTCAGATCAGCAGGCTTATACAAACTCATTTAAACCTTAAAAAGTGAGACGTTTTGACATGCAACAATTCTAAAGAGAAAGTGACGACATTTTTATTATTATATTTTTTTTTAAGTGGGGGTGGTGGTATGTTCTGAATAAGATGACTTTATTATACCCGCCTACTAAAAGCCGGGATATATTGGGATCATCTTGTCTATGCGTCACACTTTTTTGTCCCTACAGCACATTTTGGTATTTTCCTTTCAAACTGCTTGATCAATGGAAATCAAACTTTATTGGGTGGTTCTCTTTCAGAATTTTAGTTTGAAGTTTTCAAAACGGTTTCTGTTGCCATGAAAATCAAAAGGATAAAAAACTGCAAAAATGTTGCTTTTCTATAATCTAACAGAACCACTCTTTCTGAAACTTACAAAATATTCCTAACGATGCCTAGATATGTATCGAGGTTTTCGTTTCCATTCGACAAATTCAAGATGGATGTTGTTGCCATGGAAACACAAAATTGCAATTTTTTGAAATTTTGAATTTTCTTATCCAAACTTAATGAAACTTGACAGGAATGTTATTTAGGGTATGTAGAAAAGTATCAAGGTTTTGAAGTTGTCAAAATGGCTGTTACATGTACTATGGTAACAAGGAAATTGAGGTAAAAAGCGCAAATACATGTATGATGATTTCCCAACAACTATATTGACTGGTTATTATGAAATTTCTTCGGAATATTCAAAACATCATGAAACTTCACAAACTGTCATTTAGGATGTCTAGAGATGCATAAATGTTGGAAGCTTTCAAAATAGGTGCTGTTTCCATGGTAACCAGAAGATCAGAGTTAAAAAAACACAGAAATAGTTATCTCACTTCACCAGTCTTTGGGGTAGAATAGTTCTTGGTAGGTTGCATTTCAGAGTTTTAGTTTGAATTTTTTAAAATGCCTGCTGTTATGGAAACCAAAAGAAATAAAAATGTAAAAAAATACTGATTTTCTTGTAAATGCACCAAACTAATCTGTACGAAACGTCAGAGAATATCCGTAATGATGCCTAGATATGCATTAAGGCTTTTGTTTGGAAATAACCAATTTAAGATAGCTATAATTGTTGCCAAAATTAAACAAAACTCAAAACATGCTTAGAGTGCCTTTTTGTTGACGTATTTGAAAGGAGGCATGACATGAAATCATGAGTCATATTTCACAGAAGCAAAAATCTACACTCCATAAATGATGGTAAATGGGAAGCCAAATCACAAATCAAAATTGTTTGTACTTCAAAACAGGTTATTTGCGAGTCCGAAAGTTTTGGACAGCTGATGAAATCCAGTAACGAGCACCACGGCGAAAAAAAGAAGTAACGATACTGAGAAATTGCTGTAAATGATTATGAGGGAAAATATGATCCGTAAACAATACTACTACTACTACTACTACTAATAATAATAATAATAATAATTATAATAATAACATGAGATGAAGAACGTTTTCATTGTTGATCTTGTTCTTGTAGTCTTCAGTGACGAGTAAAATTCGTACTCTAAAGCGACTAAGCACTTTGCTACGGTACAACTGAGTTAGTTCTTGGCTTTAGTATTATTATGCTAATAAATATCTGTGGGGCGGTCTGTTATAAATACAAATGCAGCAGTGGTTGCTCCTCAAGCGGCAAGAGAGAGTATCTTTAGTCATAAATGACGAAGATAAGCCGTATAAACCTTTCTCGGATTGATACAGCACGTGGTGCGGGTTTAATAATGTATTATTCTCTATATTTTGTTATATTTGGTAAAGATTCTGCTAAAATGATACTAAATGTTGAAGAGTTTTTTTTAATAACAGTGAATTTATGTTGTCTCTTGACTGTGATCATTATGCGGTCAACTCGACTCAATTCAAATCTTTAAACTTCGACAGTAATATATTTTAAAGAATATGTTACTTACAATGTTTTGTAGGAATTGAAGGAAAACTAAAATGTAATTTAAAAATAAAATATATTTCGGTGTAATAAACTGATATCAACTACCACATGTACGTCTTGGAAGGTGGTGGTAACTGAATGATCTATCTTGATCTAGCTACACGATTAACTTGAGTTTTTTTGTTTTTTGTTTTTTGTTTTTGTTTTTTGTTTTATGACTATTTTATACGCGTTGCTCTTCTGTATTGTAATACTTATAACCCTGAAAGGTATTATTATGCATTTATAGATAAATAAATATCTTGATCTTTTGGATGCAAAATTTATCATTAAGCATGAAATATGTTGAAAATAGCGGTAATGGGAAACTAAAGTTACAGTTTTCTATAAACAGTCAGCTGTCATTACGGTACAACATGCCTGTCGTGCGAAATATATTACTAGTGCTTCTTTTTTTCACGAGTACATTTATGTGTCTTTGTACAAGGGTGTGTGTGTGTGTGTATGTGTGTGTTATTTAAATGCCAAGTTATCATTTTAAGCTATATTATGGCGAGATATATCATTGTTCGATGCATATTTTAATATCTGCTTGTACTAGATCGGGCCCCCAACTTGATTCTTAACAGCTCGCAGCAGACATTTCACCCCCTGGGACACATTATTGTGACTCCCAGCCGAGCCGTCACTGCTCTGTCCCCATCATACTGCGTGCTTAACGGAGGAGTGTATGATTGGGATTCGAATTGGGTCCACTCTGCCCATCAGGCACCATTTCATCGACATGTTTTCGACATTGATCTAGGTCGTTTTACCTATAGGTCAGTTTAGTTTCCGAGATCAACGTTTTATTGACGTCTTTTTTACCAAACTTTGCCTTCTGGGTAACCATTACATCATAGTGGTGGTTAGTTATGTCGATGTTATTGTGTCGAAATGAACACTGACTACACAAGGACCAAGGTTTATTTTTAAGACGGGGGTCTAGGTCGAAAAATTAGCTGAAAACATCCGAGTGGTCTAATGTTTGTGTCACAAAGTATATGGATTTCTCTGAATCATTACTGGCAAAGATAACAAAACTGGTGCATTTAGTAATAATTCACTTACATCGGTGTATTTCACCATGTTCACAGGAAATGTTTTAGCTTATTTTGACATAATCTTGATCTGAATATGTAATTGAATCAATGCTATATTTATTTAAGAATTGAATACATATTTTTGTAGTTTTATACGACTGTAAAGTGAGAACCGAAGTACATTTTGTATGATGATGCGCAAATGCGCGTAAGCGCATCATACTAAAAATGTCCGTTTGATTCTCACTTTTACAATCAAATAAAACTTCAAAAATATGTATTCAATACTTATAATTACATTTCGACAAATAATTGATAAAAATTCACTTTGCAAACATTATAAGTTAAACTGCGTAGAAATCGTGTCAAGATGAAATCGACTGCGCCATTCATCAAGATCAAAGGAAATGGACGTGGTTAATGACTGAAATAGACAAGCACGCGCTAGCGAATTTTGTACGGAAATAAAAAAAAAAAAAATTCTATTTTTGGTTTGCTGCAATTTGATTGGCTTAGAAGCATTTTTCGACGTCATAATGTAATTATATACATGTAACTAAATTGGACTAAATTGAAATAACGTCTCACTCTATGTCACTTCCTATACTCGCGGTAATTGCAGATTAATTAAAATAGGTTATAAATATTATGAAATCGACAGTGGCATTGAGGAAACGCGAATGTTGAACAGAACTGATCTCCTGCACAAACACAAATAAAAAAATGAAACATTCCGCTGGTACTCGTTACAAGATACAATCCTAGTGTTCGCAAATTGAACAAAATAATAAGAAAACACTGGAGCAAAATATCTAAAAATGAATACTAATCATTGGATGTAAAAAACATAAAAGCTTAGGTGAATTGCTTAAATCATCCTAGAAGCCCACATGCTGAAAATAAGAATAGGTAATTATTTAAATTAATACCTATCACGGAATGTTATTGCACTATAATTAATCAGCTATATAAGACATCTGATAGTGCCATTAATCCTTTAGAGTTGAAAAGTCTGGAACTGATAGGTCAAATAAAGTTTAATGCACAAACAAACGTCCTGTTTAAAAACTCCCAGAAGTATATATTACAATATATTAACTAAATGTGGATTAGCAATCAGGAAAAATTAAGAATAAAAAATAAATCATCTCTGACAGTCTGAAACTTGCTGACAAACCTAAATGTGCTAGAAACACTTGAAGAGTGTCGGTGTATTACTTTACTCAAAACCGTGATATATAATTTTTTTTTAAACATCGTACTTGTGTAAATTACACTGTGGATTACTTAATGATACATTGTGTAACACATTACTAGACGCGAGACATAGCGTGAAATCAACATGTAATCTGCAGATTGACAGGTCTCGAGAAATAGGTCAAACTGAGTTCAAATGCACGTACACTCTAGTAAAAGAACCCAAGGGAATAATATTGAACTTTACATGAACCATGGAAGTATCTGTCGATATAATACTCCAATGCATGAACTGAAAAAAAAAACAGAAACGTTTGAGAAAAAATCAGTGTAAATATAATAACTATTAAAGAGTCAAGTTTCTATACATGTATATGTTAATTCTAGTGCATTAAAAGAAATCAAATATGAAGTAACAAACGTGGTCATTTGATCTCCATAAGTGAGAGATCTGATATTTTGGAAGGGAATTGAAAATAAAAAATTTAATGGACATTTGATGGAAAAACCTACAAACTCAATAGCACTCTCACCTTTCAATACATTGAAAATTAATAACGGAGCAACTGTTCCAAAATACGTTTTATCATTACTCATGAAATAACGAATTATAAATGATAGGTCGCCTCTGACCTTGGTAAATATCAAAATGTACCAGAAACAGTTCTCTGGAGAGTAAATTCACGTGGTGTCGGGTAGCAATTTAATCCTTAAAAGAAACTAACTTTTGAAAAAGGACAATAAAATAGAAATTTTTGAAACAAATGATTTATTACTTCCGCCTCAAAAACAGCAAAAGGACAAAACAAATGAAGGAAACAATAGGGAGGCGAGATATCCTGACTTGGTAAAGGCATTAAATCCCGGGGTGTGGGGTTACTCTGAAGTTTTTGTGATACGTAGGCTCGTACTATTTTTGGGGGGTATGATATTTGGATTTCAGTATTTTTTGGGGTATAAAAATTGGCAGGTATTTTTTTAGGGTTACGTGAACAATTGTCGTACTTTTGTATGATATTTTTAGGGGTCAGTCTTTCAATAGGTATTTTGGGGGGGCGGTAAAAAATTTACCCTCTGACAAGCCTGTGTATCACACATTTTCCAGAGTACCCCCACCCCCGGGCATTAAATAGTGATGAGGATTAAGCAATTTTATGTGTACCCAAACCGGCTTCCACTTCTTCTATCTCGACCTTCTGAAATGAAACGAAAAAGAAAAAAGCAACAAAAACCCGCACTTGCAATTACCAACAAGATTACACAAAAAAGACAACATATAATTTATGAAATTACTAAAAGAAGCGTCAAAATATGCTTTCACTCCATATAAACATATTCAAGTTTCACTTGAAAACGTAAGAGGATAGGTCACTAGCATAGACTATTGGGAATATGGTATCATTCACTCGTAATCTGTAACTTGTAAAGACAATTTAGAGGTGCCTCTTTATTAATTTTTTTTTCAGAACATGTCCACTCGTAAGATCTATATGACTGGCATTTGAATTTGTTTAAGTTGCACATTCATGTTTAAATTAATAAGAATGTGTGCTTCAAAGTTTTGTTCTTTTTTCCTTTTTCTAGTGAGATTGTGCTTGAAAATATTGAAGGCGAAAATGATGAAATGATTATCGACGATTTTAATACAATGTAATGAAAAACACGCAGAGAGGAGGGAAAAAAGATGACAGGTGAGTTTATTATATGACTTTAATTTTATCCTGAGCCGGTCGTTTCGATAAATTACAGTAGAACCAAAATTTCAGGTTTTACTCATCTTAATCTATCTTCCACATAAACATTAAAATGACACTGGATTAGCAAACTTTTCTACATTGATTTCAGAGTAGTGTATGAGCTTTACACAGCTGCACAACTTTGTTGTTCTAATTTCTTCTGTGTATGTTTCGACAAAAATTATTCTTTTTCTTTCCATTTCCGGTTATAAAAGCATTTATTACAAAGCTTTACACATTAAAGAAGTATAAGGCTGAGGAAATTTGATTTTTGTTTGTTTGTTTGTTTCTTAGGCACTGGCCGCATAGTCTCCAGAGCCCCTTGCATGAACCATTTTATTTGTTCTCTCAAAAAATAATGAACAAACGTCGCGGTCAATAATTTTATATTTACTGTTCTTTCTTCGATTGCCAATTTTGTGTTGTTTTTATTGTTTTTACGTTAAAATCATTGCAAAACGAACTTTCTGTCAAGTTTTGACCAATTTAAGGTGTACAACCACTAAATGCTGGAACCAGTTCTGGAACGTACAGGAATATAGTCAAAACAATACAGTCCTCACTTCTCTGTTATAATTCTTAATCAGATGTCGTATTGAACTGATTTTTATTTTGACTGAAAGCATATCATATGTGTAAAAAAAAAAGAAAAAAAATACAGACAAAATATTTGACTAAAGTACCACTGGAAGCCATAGAACAGATGTACGTGAATCGTGTACTTTCCCCATCCCAAAGATCATTTTAAGCATATCCTGTCTTCTAGACCATCATACTCTCTTGTATGCTATTAAATGTATGCTGAAATTTTTACACAAAACAAGGCATATGTATTCTTTTGCTATAACATCAGTGTCAGTATATTTGAACTTCAGGTAAATGAGCCAACTCAGGAAAATTGACCAAAAAAAAGGGGGGGGGGAAATTTTGGTGGTATTACTCCAATCTCCGGAACAGAGACTCGGATTCCTAACGTCAAGATCGACTCT
Organism: Lithophaga antillarum; assembly: GCA_028566495.1. Lineage (NCBI taxonomy): Eukaryota > Metazoa > Mollusca > Bivalvia > Mytilida > Mytilidae > Lithophaga > Lithophaga antillarum. Next base: position 13,803 of record JAOXYI010251867.1, read on the forward strand.
GCCACACTATAGGAGAATTATCTCTCGTAGCGGACAAGCCACGCTTTCTTAATTGTGACGTCACAGCAGCCGTGGCGCATTTTGCTTTGAACTTTTTTCGAATGTCATTAAAATACGTAATAGCTACTATGACGTTATAATCAAAGTGGGCGGAGCTTGTCCGCCGTGAGAGTTTCTCTCATGGTGTCGAACTGGTGTGGCAGAGTCGATGTTGACGTTAGGAATACGAGCCTCTGTTTCGGAGATTGGTACAGAATAAAAAAAATATGCATGAGAAACAGACAGTCAACTTTGCTTGGCCTAATACTTGTGTTTGAAAGAGAAATTGATCATAACAGTGTAAAGACATGACCACAATTATCAAGAGATCAAGGTAGAAAAAAAACTGAAATATTCTAAGGCTAAGACATTGAAAACAGACCTAAAAACAGAAGAATAGCAAGAGGCCTGGCAAAAATCAAGAATAATATCATACATGTACGCCCATTAGAAAAGTTTTACAATACAAATGTATCAAGCATATACAACAAAAAAGTAAAACACTTTGGCTCGTTTTTATTACTTTATTTCATTTTTGTACTAGATATAGAAGAAGAAAAAATGGACATATGTTGATGCAGATGAAAGGACGGCCAAGTTCGAATTCAAATCAGGTGCAGATCAGCCCAGAGAACGACAGCAAACTACATATTTTGACTTCTAAGTTTTTTTCCAAAAGCTTTACTCGGTTTGTGTAACGTAATGGGTAACAGAATGAAGTGAACGATTATAAACTGCAGATGATGTATACCGACTTTCAACTTCAGACAAATCTAATAATTTTACCCGGTCTGTAAGTCCTTTAACGTCAAATCAATGAAAGGAAGCACATACCAAAGTGACGAATTACCAGCCGTCACTGGACTTGAGGTATTAAGATACTATTGCAAACTGTAATTCTTCATCTATTGATTTTTTAACATCATTCGGAAGGTATTCTGTTTTTTTAAGTCATTTAGTGCAGAAAAGGCCTTACTAAGATTACAAGTAAGTTACTTCGAATTATTGAAACGATGTTCTTCATGTTGACGCAGCAACACCAAAATTTAATATGTAGTTAAAATCGAAATAAAAGTGTCTTGTAGTTCTGTAACACAAAATATTTCCTCAAACTTTGTCTTCACTCTAGCGGAAACATATAATATGTCTTTGACTCCAGTCTCCATAACAGACATTTTTTAACTAAATTTCAAAATGTGTCAATTTTAATAAAGAGTAATTGGACACTTTAAAATTAGTTGTTTCTTCTCTTTGCACTTACATGTATATATACATATTCATATCATATTACTACTGTCCATAGAAAAAATTTCTCCTACAACGTCAATAACAGTATGATTGTATGTTTGTAGGAGAAATTTCAGCCATGGCTTCGAATATATCATTTTACTACCGTCCATAGAAGAATTTCTCCTACAACGTCAATAATAGTATGTTAGAATGTTTGTAGGAGAAATTTCAGCCATGGCTTCGAATATATCATCTTACTACTGTCGATAGAAGAAATTTCTCCTACAACATTAATAACAGTATGATTGTATGTCTGTAGTAGAAATTTCAGCCATGGCTTCGAATATATCATATTACTACTGTCCATAGAAGAAATTTCTTCTACAACGTCAATAACAGTATGATAGAATGTTTATAGGAGAAATTTCAGCCATGGCTTCGAATATATCATATTACTACTGTCGATAGAAGAAATTTCTCCTACAACGTCAATAACAGTATAGTAGAATGTTTGTAGGAGAAATTTCAGCCATGGCTTTGAATATATCATATTACTACTGTCCATAGAAGAAATTTCTCCTACAACATGAATAACAGTATGACAGTATGTTTGTAGGAGAAATTTCAGCCATGGCTTCGAATATATCATATTACTACTGTCGATAGAAGAAATTTCTCTTACAACGTCAATAACAGTATGATAGAATGTTTGTAGGAGAAATTTCAGCCATGGCTTTCAATATATCGTATTACTACTGTCCATAGAAGAAATTTCTCCTACAACTTTGATGTCAGTATTGTGGTATCTATAAGAGAAATATCAGCCATGGCTTTAAATATATCACACTGCTATTACTGATAAAGAAATTTATTTTGATAACAGGGTAGATATATTCATATATGTCATAGGAGAAATTTCAGCCATGATTTAAATATTTCACACTGTTATAGGAGAAATTTCTTCTATAATGTTGTTAAATATTGTCTTTTATCTTTAAAAATATTACAAAAGTGGTCATGTAAGTTTCCAATTTCAATATAGCATCCTTGAAAGGATTATATTTTGATTTTCTTCAAGAAAAGGGACACTTTAGATTTTCCCTTTTTATATTAGACAGCGTTACATGTATGTACAAGAAAGGCGATAAAAATGTTTTCACTACAACGAGTCTACAGTTCTGTTTTTATAAGGTGGTGAAGTAATGTATCACTGATTTCACTGTTTTAGGTTCCCTTGCCTTAGGGAGTATTATACAACATGCACATAATAGCAAAATTTAGGTTTAGGATTTAAATAATGTGTGGTGTTGAAATAACTTCAGTATTTTCCAAATATGTTTTCCACGGTGTATGAATCACTCTATTTAGCATAGTTTTCTTTCACATTTCTAATAAGTAATGAAACGCTCATTCATTTGAAACGCACTTTCATTGACATTTATCTGCTCAATTGTTTAACTAGTTTTAGTAAATGTATAATATTTATAACCAGACTGTGGTCATGGAAAATGATTTTAGTTTTCCCTTTTGGCTTGTAAAATTTACATGTTATTTATCAATGATTTTAATAGTTGTCGTAATCCCTAAAGCGCCAACTAAAATAGAAAAATTAATCACCTTCACTTCAAGTACACCTGAACTTAAGAGATCGTTCATTTATAATGCTACATTTTACTAACCCTTTCTGAATTACAGACATATAAAATCTAGTGTATTCTGTGTAACATGTATTCTGTATTTTGACTGAGGATACAGTCTACCTGGTGAATTTCGTAAAATTTTTCGAGCGTTCTTGAACATCAGTGTTGGTTCCTTCTTAAGCAGAAAAGGAATAAAAAAGACTTAAATCACTTAAGAATAATTTAAGGCTTCTTCGTTTAAATATACAAATTTCTTTCGTACATGTACACACGTTTAATTCTACCGAGTTGCACAATGAAGCTTTTCTATAAACACCATGATCTTTCTGCCTCATTACCCATTCCTGGAATTATAACATGAAGATAGTATGACAACATAAGAATAGCAAGGAAATGTTCGACAAATTATACCTAGAAACGAAAAGGAATGTGTTGGAAAAAAAAAACAACATGCTAGACATCACAAGCATAAAATATATACAGTCCGTCAAATGTTAAGCGCCACCATATATTTTTTCTAATAATAATTTTCATTTTACACCTATGTAAAAAATGGAAATA
>JAOXYI010251868.1:0-10746 GCA_028566495.1 Lithophaga antillarum
CTATATGGACTGCACTGAAATTTCTGTCATTGTTCGTAAAATACTGAGGAAAAATGCATGGATAGCCCTGTTTTTCTTTTTCTTAATGGGAAGCACATCTTTAAACGAAATATTCTCAAATTTTCATGCATTTCTATTGGTTGTTTTTATTTTTTTTAACAAAAATAATTGATTTTCATGGATTTTCCCTTTATAGTTCATTAGAATCTAGGAGTATAGACTACTACAACTTTTTATCACAGAATATCTCGAAAAAAGCACAGATTCATATATCTATTAATTTAAATTATTAATGTGCATACAAAAAAGCTAACACTATGCCAAGTTTGAAAAAGTTGTCATGGATTTCATTTTAAGTAATGACCCAACTTAAAAGATTAATTGTTCAACAATATCAGCTGTACTAAAACTATAGTGATTCAACAGTACCATATCAAGATACACATGATCTCAGAAAAGAAGCCCTTATTGTTTTTTCTATTAAATTCTTCCGTACATGTTTTGTATGATGCTGTCATTAAAATATCTCTTTTTTTAAAATCGCTAGATCCAAAACTGTTTTATTCTTGACGAATTCAGTCAATATGACCACCCTTGGGAACGAAAAAACACATGATACGACAATTTCATGGGCATTTAGATATTCACAGTACAGCAGAACACAATGTGCAGTAGGTGCTTAAAACGGAAAATTTTACTTTAGTTTGTAAATGAACAAGAACTCGAATGTATAGCCGACGCAGAGAAAAAAAAAAGACAAATTCAAGAACCATTAGATGGTTATATATTAAAGTCTAAAGGGAAAGGAGCTAATTCATGAACTTTAAGATCCGACTGTAATATATACAGAAAGAGGAAATTTTAAGAACTTGAATGCTCGTGTCTATAAACGAACCGACTATATCATCCGCACAAAAGGATACTAGTCATCGATCTTTATTTAAAACAAATTAGTGGAGAAATGAAGGGAAGGTATTTAATACTAATAGAATGTCTTCCGAATTGCTCGGAATAAGTTTGATTTAACTAAAAACTATTTCAAAGTACTTCAGATGACATTTTATACTGTTAACAGAAGATCTGGGGGAACACTTGTAAGAAACTGTAACACATCCTTCGTTAGTATTTCTGTCTTGTGGATAAAACCCCTTCATAGTAATCTAAAATACTTGGCTTGCATACAACGAAATATGAATTTAAGGCGGAACAATATTTCAAATTCTGTCGATCATGTTTTTGTTAATATATATTAACATTTGAATGTCACTTCCGGTTTTTATGGGGATTCATATTGTCCTACACTTAGTTTTCAGTGTTGTGTCTGTTTTTTGCTTCCATTTTGTGTTTGTGTTTGATCCTTTGTTGGTAATGGTACAATCTGGTCCTCTGGATGTATGATTTATGTTTGTGTTTGATCCTTTGTTGGTAATGGTACAATCTGGTCCTCTGGATGAATGATGAACTTCGGTAATATTCTCATTCTATTTCCAAGATAATCTTTTTCGTAAATTTAGTTTAACGTCGACCATACTACATTACTTTCGTATCAATACAGAATCTGGAAATCGACAGTTTTGACGTTGTATAATCTAGTTGCCTGATATCGCGACCACGCTTCAACCAAGGAAGAACTTTTGCAAGTCTTTCTCCGTGTGTATAAACAAATGTTACTGTGTATTTGCCAAAAGCACGAGAAAATAACAATAAAAAAAATTCTGTTGTAATAAGTTGTACGTCGCAACAGCTGCTTTAAATTAAGGTAGTAGAAATATATAAATATGCCAATGTCATGACAGACTCTTATTATTTAATAAGAGGTTGTTAAGTACTGCAATGAATATAACAATTCCATATTGTAATAAACTGTTACACAAGATACATTAACACTTTTTTCTCCTCATACATTATCAGCACTCTCTATTTGTTACTCTAAGAAAGATGATAAAGGAATGAATAAATTAAGAAAAGCTAAAAAATAATTTTTAAAAAATCAAACGGCAATATTGAAAATACAGTACACCGAGAAGAAATTCCAGAACCCAAAATGTCAAAACATATGAAAAGCGATAACTTGCAAGAATTGGTTCGAATAATTCATATACAAAATGTATATTAGAATCATGCGACGAATATTTTCTTAATCAGTTCTTTAAATTAAGTCTTTGATTGTACCTTTGTATAGGGAAAAATCATATAAAAATCAGGGAGAGAGATGACTGGTACACTAAAGCCCCCTCCACAATTATAGTCCGAAATCAGAAAGGTTAGAACAATGAAGGATAAAAAGTGTCTAGAATTCAATATGAGAAGTCAACTAAAGTATTAAAGTTTACTCCGATTTACAAGCATTCGATATTAAACTGGTTTAAGAATAGGTGTCATTTGAGAAGCAGATAATTGAGAAAAGAAAAAGATAAACAGCGATGGTTTTACAATAAGAAATACGAAACCAACATCAATCCATAATTGCAGTCCTCAAAATGCAAAAACAGAAACAAAGACAAGCACATAAGATATAGATAGTGGTTTGGTACTGTTACAAAATGTGATGGGATTAATCCTTTGGAATATTGATGAATTCACTCCTGGCACTATGTAAGTGTTTTAATTCTTTGTTGAGGCTGTTTATTTTATTCCCATTGCTATTAATCTCTGTAACCACACTGCAGAGTAAATGTGTATCTAAAATGATCTTGCTAACACTTTCAACACCAATTAAGTGCAAATTGTTGCGTGCAGACAAGTGTTTGTATTTTTTTCCAAAAAATCATTGCTGACAAATGTTGCACTACGATAATAAGTTAACTGGAGATTTCAGATTGAAAATAGTTTTCTGTTAAAAGATAATGTGGGAGTACAGCTTTCTACATTGAGTACAGCGACCCCCCTTGAACTTGTATCAAGTTTTCATTCATTTGTTTAACATCGCCATAACAGAAAAAGGGAAAGTTTGTTCGAAACAACTATGCAAACATGTTCCCTTTATCTTATGATAAGTATATCTAATCCTCCGTACACGATAATAAGTAACTGTTAAATTTAGGCTTTTTATTCAGATTTCGTAACATCTGAGACTAAATATGATAAATCAGTATTTTAGCTGGTGACGGACAACATATCGTTAAAAAAAAATTAAAAAAAAGATTGTTTGACGTTACGTGTCGTTGAAATAACCTTGATAACTGGTTGGTATTTGAAAGGACAAGATATGATAAGTCTTCTTTTATGCCCTCTTAATTGTAAAATTATAAACTATACCAAATTAATCAGTTACCGCTCATAAAGTATGCACAAGTCTTTTCGCTCGTTTTGAATATACAAATTTTATTTTCATCTGTGAAGTAGCACTTCGATTTTGGGCTTTAAAGTTGGCATTTTTTACCGACAGTTGAAAAATCAGAAAATTACACTTTTTGGATGGTGTTATTTAAATTAAATATGAGAAGAAGCAATTACCAGAAAGATATATTACTAGAAGATGTATACTGATGAGATAAACTAATGGTATAAATATTTTGTTGATATTTGCTTTGGCTCGTATTTAATTATGTAAAAAAACAACGGAAAAAAAAAAAAAAAAAAAATAGCCCAATTCTGAAAATTGTGAACAAACACACTCTTTTATGACACACACGTTCATGACGTCATAAAAATGATTCAAATACTTCAAGGAGAAGCATTAACATTAATTGTATCCTAATTTTGTAACGATTATGTAGTCTTGATTTCAGGGCTCTTATCATACCTTATTTTTTAACCAATATATTGATTTAAAAATTAGGTGAGACGATGAAAATTATGTCCAAAAAAATAAGTTCTAATTCTAATTTCAACATAATTTGGGCGATGCTAAATTTACATATGGTCAAAAGGAACAATAAATCCATCCAAAATTTTGTTTTAATACAACAGTTAATAATAAGTAAAACATAACGGTAGAATCCAAATAAGAAGACAAGAGATCTTCTTTATAATTGTGCATCCACAATTATCTTACCCATTTAAGTCTATTTTGCTACCAGTTGTCAAATTTGCAATCCGAGGGGGTCATCGGTTGCCGAACTGGTATTGATAAAGCTAAGGAAGTAATACTCACCGCACTGTTTATTTTCCAATAATTTGGGAGAATTTGTTTTAACATTAGGTCATATAAAATTATATGAGTGAACAGAGCCTATAACTTTTCAAGCAATTTCTATTTGAACAAGTTTATCTCTTTAAGAATCATAAAAAATAATTTTAAAATGCATTATGATATATTCACACATTTTCAAAGTAAAATTTCAAATATATAAAGTGTATAATTTTCTAAAAATGCAAAATTGATGATCTTTCAAGGAGAGGCAATTATATTTTACTTCTAAAGTATATTATTCATTTTGAGTATACTAAATTCCTTCACCTTCAAATGTTTTATGATTTCACTGTTTTCTGAATCTTTTTATTTATTGATCACTTTTTCTCTGTACAACCATATTTCGATATCCACATAAACTTATAAATAAATGTAATTCTTGTATTTGAAGACAACCCGGTTCAGACTGAAATATTTTGAAGTATTTATACATTTCATTCCGTCATTTATATAATGCTTTGTCGCAATATTCGACACCTTGACACAGATTTACGGTGGTTATATTAAATGATTTTTAAACAATTTGCTGCTGTTATTGGTTTGTACCTTCTATTCGTCAAATATATACTGGTTGGCAAAAGTTAGGAGTAATTGTTAAGCTGGACGGACTATTGAAGAAACCCTATACTGATGTTCTTGGTGTTCGACTTCTGGTCGTCAGTTTTACCAAGGTACGTGCAGCAAATGTTATCTTAAGTAAACAGCCAACCGATGGTATTAATACAGACTTCTAGCCGAGTTACTCTGGCTGGTTACTCTGGCTGATGCAAGATGAGAAGCCATGCTTACCTGAATGGGATATGTAGTCAACAGATCCTATTGATACGTACTCCTGACCACCTGATACACACTGGTTGTCGTATACTTGTCAGCAGATTTTAACCAGTCTACTTATGTTATTAGTATGGACTTCTAGTCAGTAGATTGATGCTAGGTACACCAAGGTGAGCAGCAACTGTTTACTTGACTAGTTTTACAATCTTTTAGCGTTTTTTTTTATTCGTACGACTGATTATCAGATTTGCAATGATCATACCAGATGAATTTACTCCAAGGTTTTAGGGTGGAATTTTTGTTGCGAACTATGAATATTCCGATTCTACCTGTGATTATGTTTTTCTAACTATGTCAATACAAAGACTTCTCGACCAAAATGATGGCCTGGTTGTTTGCATAACATGATGTGTCACTTTGTCTTCCATTTACTATTTCCTGTAGGGTGTTGTCGAGACCGTTATACGGTCAAGCTTTCGTCTGTATTATTTCCAGTATCATTGACCACTCGACTAAATCTGATGTATGAAAACTTCATTGATCAAAAAGAGATGGTAATTGAGGAAATGCCTGTTCGGGTGGTATGTTTTCTCTTTTGAAAAATTATAAGAAAGGAGGAAGGTCATTATGCCCTAGATTAGCACCATGTTCTTGAAAATTGTTATCACAGGTATTAGTATTATCTCATTATCATTTATTATCATTTATAATATTAATACATGGTATTTTCACTGTCATATTAGGTCAAATTACAAATGTCAAGGTCATAGTGACCTTGATAATACGGTAAAAAAGCTAAAACAAGTAAAAATAAAATCAGGGATTTTAATTAAAAAATTATGATTATATTAAAAACTGGTCGACAGTCCAACCTCTTATCAAAGTGATATTTCACAGAAAATATGTCTTTGTACAAATTAAAAATTACAAAAATTAAGTTGGTCAGAAGTTACGCTTTTGACCAAATATGCCAAAAATAGGACAAAATGGGGCCTTAACGATCCCCTTCCTTTAACACAAAGCTCTATATACGCGGGTTTCTTGAACTGTATTTTTAATTTATAGCATTTACATGTTTTTGTTTTATTCTGAGAGCAAATATTTTTGTCTGTCATGAGAAAAATTTGCAGCTAATATAACTCATGATATTTTAAGTGCAAGCAGGTGTACATTTGCGTTGTTTTTGTCTATTGTTTTGTTTTTGTGCAATAGATGCTGCACTGCTAAGGTAACTGAAAAATATACTCTCAAGAAGTTACCTAAGTAATGTAACAAAAATGTTTATTATGTCAGATGATCTTTTATAAACTCTATATTATCACACACAGTTAAATGTCATACTATTGCCTTTTTAATATTTAATTATCACAAAATCAAGAACGAAACGAAGACGAGCATACCAATTGATAAAATGATTAAAATGCATGCAATGCTGCAATTTTTTTAAGGTTTATCTTTAAATCAGTGCTTTCTGAATTCACTCTGACGATCTTGATGGAAATATGGCTGTTGTCGATTATATAATTACTATCTAGTCCTAGAATTTTGTAAATGTGTATCATACAGCTGTATTTTTCGTGTATGTATATAGAAATAGAATGAGAAGAATACCGAAGTTCACAAGTTAAATATCCATAGGACCTGACAAGACGTGGAAGGAGAACACAGACACAACACTGAAAACTAAAGCTAGGGCAATGCGAACTCCCATAAAAACCTGGAGAGACATCAGGTACTCCGGAAGGGTAAGCTTTCCTACCTCAAATGCGACACCCGTCTAATATTGCGAGACGACACCAACATCGTTTTTGCGCGGAAATGGAGTTGGACACCACGACACTTAAAAGAATACATTTAACATAAAATAACAACTCCTACAAACAAACCGGAGTAAACTTCGAACCGAACGTCATTTTCACACGGAAATCGTAACGGACACCATAATACGTAACTTAACACATTAAACATGCAGCTGAACAATACGAGCTCCCCACAAAAAAAAAAAAAAAAAAAAAAAAAAAAAAAGAGAGTGTCATCAGAAAGTATTGATGTTCACGATTTTTCTGAATTAAATGGTCGATACATGTAGTACTGAAACCAGTATATATCTGGAATTCTTTGTATTATTTTCAGTAGTTAGCTAGTCAGTACTTTATTGACAATTTCAACGAACAGATAACGTGCTTTCTGCCTTTTGATGTGTAATCCCTTTGCAATCTGAGAGTAAATAAAGATATTGGGATTTTACTCCCTAAAAGATTCTAAATTTCAACTTTTTACTTGATTTCAAACGGTATCATTTATAAAATTTTCGTTAAACAGATAATCAAAATCATTTTTGGTGACAACGTTTTTATGATATTTTAATATAAATAATACAACATAATTTGAATGAACTTTTTTTTCATTATTTTAAGTTATTGAGGCATTTTGGTATTGTTAAAGCTTAACTTCATTCTCTATTTTCATGTACTTATGAACTCTCCATGTCGTGGATCTGGGTATATTTGGGCTTTATTTTTGTCCTAATTAGGCGAATTCATCTCTTTGCTGTCTGTTCTTTTATATTTGAAGAGTATTCAAGGTATAAATACACAGATAGGTTTAAAATCCACCTTATTTATACCGACCCAAAGGATATTGCATGCACGTTATGAATCGATTGACACTCTTCCTATTACAAGACCATCAAATATTCAAGTTTACTATACAGATTGTCGACAACGGGCTTGGCTATGGTAGATATAGTCGATATATTGCACTTGGGCAATTAAAATGAAATACAAATCTATTTAATAAATCAATCGAACCATTAAGTATTTATGATTCTTGGTAATGACACATGTGATATATCGATTCTTCTTGTGATAATTCGATACTTTTTTGACATTTCCTTAATTTGATCCTTTGGAAATGTTATTATCAATATACTGTTAAGGGATTGCAATCCACTCTGAGACTGCAGCAAACATCTTTCGATGTGAAGTTAAGAAAACACGTTAAATACATGCATGAAGAAATTCTAGTTTTATTTATCAGAAATCAACCTTACAAAAGTTATATTCTCTCGGGCTAGAGCCCCGAGAAAATAACCTCTCTATGGTAGATTATTCTGGGTATACATCTCCTAACAAGGCTCTAACTGTATAATGTGTCGGTGTTATCCAATGGAGATCGTGGCGACTGTATATTAAAACTTTCAGGCTGACAAACCGTGAATTGTGGCAACCTATTACATCCATATGGGCATATGGGCTTGGATAATCGTTGGCCGAGTGGCTTAGTTATTGTTACTGCTATATAAACTGAATAAGCGGTACTGACTCTTGTACTGAAGTGCGATGTTAAATCTTGAAATCAAGATTTCGATCATTCAGTTATCTTGTGTGGACAATATTTCTTGTCGCCTCTAAATTTAATTGAAACTCCGAGCAAATTCAAAAATTAATATAAGTCGGTTAGTGATTTTCTCCGCTCACTCCAGTACCCTTGACAAATAAAACGCCACGGTATAGCTGAAAAAGTTCTAGATGAGTGGCTTTAAACTTTAAACAATCAGAACTGTAGTGTTAGATGACAAAATGGCATACATAAATGAGAAAAATCTAGATATTTTAATGAAATTATGTTTATAATCATACTTCGTGAGAAAAAAAGGTATGACTAGTCAATTCAGATATGTATTAAATTATTTGAACATTTGTCAAATCTTTGAAAATAGAGCAAAAACAAAGAACTTGAATGCCCTAATATTCTTTAATTGTGCATATGGCGCGTAAACTTTACTTTGGTATGATGTGGGAATGTAAGTACAAGTTTTTTCTCAGATAACGTATTTTTCGTATGGGTTTAACAACATATACTGACTATTCTAATCTGAAAGCTTTTCTATGTCTATTACGGAAATACGATCAGGTGCAAATTTAGAATTACAACAAAGTTAAATTATATCTTGTAGTTTAAATACGACAATCTCTGTTGTGTAGATTATTTTGTATAGCTTCTGTAGGATTTTACGCTAATTACAACTGATCAAAATAAGAAACTGCTATTTATTTGAATTTATCATTTAATTACATCTCTGTACAACATATCAGAAAAGACGAAGGACGATGATGAAATCTTTATTACCAGAGAAAACTTGAAAGGGGCTATTTCCACTAAAATAAAATAAGTCTGATATTATCATTATTTTAAAAGAATGTCTATGGTATGAAAACGAGGTATTCGTATCTAAACATTTTATTCTGCACATGTCGGTGAATGTACTAAAGATATGTATCCATGGTAGAAATAAATAACACATGTTCACAACGATTGATTTGGTAAGTGGATATCTGTAAATCACACTACAAATTCTAAAACATTAAATAAAAATAATACTACACAAATAGCTTACAATTTAATTTAGGCAAATTGAGTTAGACATGATTCTAAGATTATATGTCAAGTTTTATAAGAAAAATATTCATAGGAAAATGCACCTGTAGTTTGCAGAACGATCTTTGTATAGATATTTGTCTGACAAGTTCAAAAAGAATGACATATAAAAATGACTGAGCAGACATGCCAATACAACAATCATACAGAAACACAAGGAAAACACAGCAAAAAGAATTAAAGGTTTGACAATATAAAATTTGTGGCAAATACTTAAGGAATCATATCTAAAACAAAATTAAAGCTTAATTATATTAAGAATTTTTATTACCTTATCCTCTCAATTTTTCATTTTTCTCATAACTTTCTAAAGCCAAACGCATCAGGATTTACCCATTAATGATTCTATAACTTAGAAATTCTAATTCATGTCAAATGAACAAAATATGCCTCGCTTTATAATTTACAGATAAAAGAAAAGGATGTGTTGTAGAAAGGCCACATTTCCTATAGCTTAATACATTTTACTATATATAGAAGACATCATAAACAAGTACAGAACAACTACATACCACCTGACAAGGTCGTAATTGTCATGACGCACGAAGACGTCAATGGCTACTTCTAATTGCTAACGGATAGTCTATAGTACCAAATCGCTGCTACAAGTCAATTGCCAATTTATGCAATGCATGTTAAATTATAGCTAGATAAAATGAAACAATTGTTTATCAATACTTTTATGTGTTTTTGCATTTCCTCGAATAGAATGCTATAAAATAAGGCTTGATTTGGTGTTAGTTTCAAGTGCACAGAGTAAGATGTCAACTCAATCCGCATCATTTTGATATTCTGTATTGTAAATTGCCTCTATTGGACTGCAAACTATCTCGAATGAATTACTTTTTTTTCGTCCACCATTGTAATGTCCAATACTGAATTCCCGCATCTTATCCCTCAAGGCTGCAGACACTTTTTACAAATCTATCCTATTGCACATCCGTACAATTGTCATCATGATAATAAGACATTATATCATTGAGATTCAACAAAGACATTAACGCCAATAAAAATGGTGATTATGGACCTACTATTATCGCTCTGTATTACGGAGAATGGAAATCCATATCACCTGGAGATTTAATGTCACATGATAAGAGTTATCATCCTGCGATCTAATGACGGACAATGAAAAAGTATATCACCCAGTAATTTATGCCATGTGATGAAGATTGTTGACAGTAAGCGTTTATTTGAAAGTCCTGTTACTATAACCGGTCTGTGAACTCACTTTGGTTGTTTATGGGTATGCAAATGAACTAACAACGAGTGAACTTTACGAAAAGTGTTCTGTGCATATAGCTTTCTTTGTTACATGATATAAATGTCTACAGTAAAAGTATTATTTTTCGCTGATTACAATTATCGCCGAATAACGTTTATTGTCGTATTTGCGG
>JAOXYI010251979.1:0-10745 GCA_028566495.1 Lithophaga antillarum
ATCACAGTTTAATGGAATTAATTACCTGTGAATGATTAACTTGCTTAACAGATCCGCTTGCTTCTTGTCGTCTACAATATCATCTGCATCTCTCCGTCTCGTACACCCGATATCGCTCTCTCGTCTCTCTTGTCTCGTATGACGACGTCCGAGGATTCCTACCATGTGATTACCATATTCCCGATAGGACGAAGATTCTGTTACCTTATACTATGAAGAATTCACCACACTCTTCCCCCTCTTGAGAAGGAAGAGCGTTACTGTTTAGGTGGAACAGCAGGTATCAGGCAGGTACAATCTGCACGGTGAATTCTTTAATATCGTATCATCCAAAATAAAAATGAATCCTACATGTAGTATGTGCAGTTGCCAGAAGGGAGGCTTTTTAGCAACGAAATCGAAAACACAACAAAAACAACACATATATAAACAGCCTGAGTATATACATATACCATCGTTCATTAGCAAAATGTTTTTTCAACCATAATCAAATGCCAATGTTCAATTATCTTCACAAGAAACTAAAAAATGCATTCCAGCACAAAAGAAACGAAATGCTTTCCTGTCATCTCGAAATATAAGTAAAATTAAACTTTTTACATCCGGGTTATCCGTTCCGTGTGATAGTATTCACTGCAAGAAAAATATAGTCCATATGATACAGAAGTCGCTTTAATTCGCCGTCACACTTCTATTTTAAGGTCTTAAAATACTTGCAAGAAACTTATCTGTCTCACTCCATAACAATCAAATCGGATTAAATAATATCAAACGGAAGAAATTTCCAAGTATATACATTTTATCTACCACTGAATAACGTCAGAGCATTTACAGTGGTTAATCTACTTATTTGCTCCAGCGTGGTTTGTCTGACACGCGCAACTTTCTGCAAAATTTCTCCGAGGTAAAGCGGACTGTTACTGTTGATCCCTGGCGGTGTGACATATGGGGAGTCAGTTTCTACTACAAGACGATCTGATGGTATAGTACACAAAGCTTTACGTTGTTCTCTGTCAAAATTCGATACCATGTATGTGAAGCCATAGTAAGTATTGGGAAAAACAGAACTCCATGCTTCTTGTACTTAATGATTTCCAGTAAAAAAATGTAGGACAAAATTCTGATTATTACTACATCTGGTTGAAAAGAATTTTAAAAGAAGTAAATAAAGTAGCATTCCATATTTATCAAAACGGCGTGAACGAACGTATAAGATGACTGGTTTACTAAGGTTTCTGAAATAGGGTAAAATTTTCTCCAAAAAATCTTGTTGTTCTTCCCAATGTCCTGTATATCCAGATCGATCCACTCTTATTTCTCCAATTGCAGCTACTCTTGATGAATGTATCAACTTCAAGAAGGTGTTAAATTGATCGTCTGTCAAATTGTGTACTTTCTTTGGATGGACTCCTATAGCTATTCTCCACCTGTCGTCTATGGGAATAGTATTCGGAAATGTTTCTGGGTCACAGTATATGATGGTTCCGCCTACGACGTTTATGGGTACTGTTGGTGGTCTTTCCATAGGTTCGTCTAACCAGGTATCCATATCCAAACATAGATCTGACAAAAGTCGCTTACTCGTTCTGTCCAAATGAAAATGGGTATCATACACATCGTAAGCCTCTAAAATCCCTCTCCGCGGTACTACCTCTGGATTTTGCACCGGGTGGACTGTAGCCTCTGTAGCTTCCACTGGTGAAGTTGAAGTTCTACGATGAGAACTGATGTCAAGAGTGTTACCTCTCAACACCAAGCTGTAAGTGTGAGATCCAAACGTTACCGTCCTCTCCATTTCCGGCTCTGACTCTACCGACTCAATTTCTTCAACCACCTCTACTATTTCTATGTCATCTGGTTGTCCACATTCTCCGACTGTGACTGTTTCCACCTGTTCCTCTGGTATTTCTTGAGACTCATCCCATTCCGGTTGCTGTGTTGTTGTCGCCACAGGTGTCTGAAGTGTGCGAGCCAAAATAGTAAGTCCACTTGTTCTCCTGTTTGATGCTTCAAAATTATCTGGGTTGTTCATGAAATCCAATCCAAAGTTCATGTAAGTTGATATAGCGTTGTCGTCAAGATGTTGTAAAAACGCTACCTGGTATCGCCAATGAATAAATACACTGGTATGATTTGGTGGGACCAATGTATATCTGTTGTAAATTGGTCTTTGCCAAAGCATTGTAGACGTTAAGCTTCTCATCTGTTCAATATGGCGTCCTATGGCAACGGATCTTCTTGGGATAAAGTTTGGTCTCCATGCACACCATTCCAATAAATCCAACAATGAATCTGAACCTACTATCTGTCTGGCGATGAACAGCAAAACTTCACCACGTATTGTGTTATAGTCATCATACTTGGACTTCTTTACAGGAGGCGAATGATTGTCCCACATGATTTTTGGGAGATGCATTCTGTTCACATGATTTCTTAGTTTTCTTGCTTTCCATTCACATCCTAAGATAGGGCATGCTGATTTATTTTCTTTAATCTTTTCGTCTGGTCTGGACGGTTCATCTTCCTCATCAGAGGGCAAGTCAAAGATGTCTCTTTGTTCAACTATTCTAGTCCTCTTTGCTGTTCTAGATGGAAGCCTTTCTTTTGTTGCATCTCGCGTTCGTTTCCACCCTCTTTTCTGCTCACCTTCGTCATCAGAAAACGAATATAACATATAAGCTGGAGGCAGCAGCTCTCTGGGTGTACTCGTCACTTGTTTCTCCAACAACTGATCTTCTGTCACGATTGGTAACCTCGCTGGTATGTCCGATTCTGCTATCTTATCCTGTGTATCGTTTTCATTTTCATCTTTAGTGTACGTTGTAATTATTAAATCTCCTGTGGTTTTATCGTACTGTACGTTTGTATCCTCTTCGCTAAGCAGACTGTTAATAGATTCAGTACGAATGGACTCAACACTTGCATCTGAGCTGTAACTGATGTCCTGAGTCATACTTTCATCGTGTTCTTTATCCTCCATATCTCTGAACTGTCTGTTTCCTCTTCCAACTGAAAGAAAAAAAAGAGTGTTATAATTCTACGATGAAAATTAATCCTTTCGAGGATGTAACTTCGGGGTCTGGCATTGTGGGCAGTAGTATGTAAGTATTGTGTCTGCAAGTTCCGGTGTCAGTTGTACGCATTTTCCGTGAAACCATTCGTCGCATCGATCACACTGTATCATGAATCCACCGTCGTCAGGTTGTCGACAAATACAAAGTAGTTCTCCTTCTTCCACATCTACTATGTTCTCACCATTTGCTAGCCTGTTCTTAGCTCGAATTAGCCATGATGGAATGGTTTTATCACGGCATTTCTTGATTCGGTCATGGTTGATAGTCAATGTACTGTTTTGTAGTTTTATTTTGTATACATATGATGTAATTTTGCTGACTATGATTCCCGGTCCTTTCCAGGGTGGGTCGAGCTTCTTGGCTCTACCTTTGATGTGAGCTGTATCTAATATGTATACGAGATCACCTGGGTTGTATTCATGTTTTCGCATCTTAATGTCGTAGTCTCGCTTCATTGTTTCTTGTGTTGTTTCCAAAGTTTTTCGAGCTATTTCATGTGCTGATCTTAAATTCTTTCTCAGTTTTGTGACGTATTCTTCTTCATCCTCAAGGTTTTCCTCTTTAGTTGGGTGAAATACTAAATCTGCCGGGAGGTTGATCTCTCTACCGAGCATCATTTTATTTGGTGTCATTCCTATGTTCCTGTTTACCGATGGTCTTATGGCAGAGGCTAATTGAGGGAGGTATTCATCCCAGTCTTTTTGTGACTTATCCACGAAGCATCGTATTGCGTCCAGGAGAGTCCGATTGTATCGTTCTACCTGTCCATTCGCTGATGGACGATATGGTGTTGTCCTTGTTTTGTGGATTCTTAGTATGTCACAAATCGACTTAAAGAGCTTACTCTCAAAGTTCCGTCCTTGATCAGTGTGGACCATAAACGGGCATCCAAAGCGTGAGAAAAAGTCATTAACTGCAGCTTTTGCTGTATCTTCTGCAGTCTGTGATGGTAAAGGGATTATTTCACACCACTTTGTAAATTGGTCCACCATAACTAATATGTTGGTATTTCCCCTTGGTGTCTCTGGTAATGGTCCTAAGAAGTCTAGGTGGACTCGCTCCATGGGAGCTCCTGCGTGGAATTTTGTCATTGGGGCTTTTGCATTCCTTGGAACTTTCTTATATCTGTTGCATTTTTCACATGATTTCACATAATTCCTGATGTATTCGTTCATTCTGTACCAATAATATTTCTTTTTTATTCTTTCTTTTGTTCGTTCTATGCCTTGGTGTCAAGTACAAATTAAGTCATGATTCAAACTGGTGACTTCCTCCACATACTTTTCCGGTATTACAAGTCTGTTCACGTTATTTTTGGACTTGTTCCATAATATGTTTTCATCATTTAAATAGAAGAATTCCTTGTTCACCCAGTATTTCTTGGCTGCAGGACTACTAATGATAATCATGTCTTGCGGTGGTATAACGTTGTTTCGTAAGTAATAAAGTATTAGTTTCAAATCTTCGTCTTGGTCTTGTGCTTGTCTTATCTGTTCTGCTGTATATTCTGGAATAATGCTGTTAGTTGTTTTCTGCGATGAATCTTGTCCCTTCACAAAGGTATCGTGGACTGGTCCATTTTTTATCACCGTGGGGTCTTCTTGAATGGTATCTGTATGGGTTATTTCTCCTTGATTTTTCAACTCAATCGGTTTGCTGTGCGATTGTTTCTCATCAGATGCATGAGCGTGTTCCTTTTGTGTGCGTTTCCGTCTTGTTGAAACCACGTTGATTCGTTTCTTTTCTGTTTCAGTTTGGGAGATGTCTGAGCTTACTGTGATGTTTTGATCGTTTCCTATTAACTTAAATAATGCCTGTACCGCCTCAGAGTCATAAACAGGCTCTTTATTTTCGTCAAAACGCTTTCTTCGATATCGCTTCTGTTGATTTTCTTCCGTGCCCGCCTCTTCTTGGATTGTATCCAAAGTGGGCTTCTTTCCATTCTTTTTGTTATCTTTTTTCACCTTTTGAGCTGTTAACTTGTTTCGAATATGTTGACAGGTTTGCAATAATGATCTTATTTGGTGTCTTGTCATCTTCTGAAAGGTGTCTATTATGACATCATTCTCATAGAGAATTATTTCATCTAATTTCCTCGCAAATTAAGTAGTTTTCCTTCTGTTTCATCGAGTGACCCTCTTAACTGCATCAAACTTTTAGATTTTGTCTGAAAACTTAAGGCGTTATTTTTTCTAAATTGGTTCAGCTCCTTAACAGTGTCTGTTTCGTCACTTAGTTTGTCAGCTTCTCTCTGAATCAACTCTAACTGTCCGATGAGATTGATCCTAGTCTCCCTGTCCAACTGTTTTTCTACCCTGCATTCTTTGACCACACCATGACCTAAAGGTACTGTGTCATCTATTTCTGTGGCAAAGGTGCTCCAACTATCATGTACTTTTGTGCAATGAGTGCAACCTTTACACGGTAAATCTTCCAGTGTTACATGGATCGACATCTCCTTACAAGGATTGTCTAGTTGATATCTAGATAGGATATCAGCATTCACATGCTTGTTTCCGCTGCGATGTTTGATTTTCATATTGTATTGGCTGAGAACTTCCAGCCAACGGGCCAGTTGACCTTGGGGTTCTTTGAAGTTCATCAACCAACGCAGACTATTGTGATCAGTCCTGAGGATAAATGCTCTTCCCAGTAAATAATGTCGAAAGTGCTGGGTAAAGCGGATTACCGCCAATAATTCTTTCCGCGTGGTACAGTACTTAGTTTGGGCTTTTGATAATGTGAAACTGCCATAAGCAATGACCCTTTCTTGTCCGTTCTGTAGTTGACTTAGTTCGGCGCCTATAGCTCTGTCCGACGCATCGGTATCCAATATAAAGGTGTCATTTTTATTTGGAAGTGCTAAGACAGGTGGTGTCTGTAAGGCGGTTTTTAGTGTTTCAAAAGCTTCTTGTTGTTGTGCTGTCCATTTCCATGATTTTTTCCGTGTTACTTCTATAAGTGGTACTGCTATTTTAGAGAAATCTTTTGTGAAAGTTCTGTGGTAATTGGCGAATACGAGAAACTTTTCTACTTGTTTTCCATTCTTTGGTGGTTTCCAGTCTCGAACTGTCTTGATATAATCATCTCCGATTGCCATCCCCGTTTTGTCAACTTTTCGTCCTAAAAAGGTTGTCTCTTTGGTACATAATTCACATTTAGCTGGTTTCAGTTTAATCCCATATTCTCTGAATCGATCAAATACTTGCCGGAGGTTGTTGAGATGTGATTCGAAGTCTCGTCCCATGACCAGTATATCGTCGAGGAAGGCCAGTACAATGTCCCAGGTCAAACCTCTCAGAACCAAGTGCATAGCTCTTGCATACGTTGCTGGGGCATTGCACAACCCAAAGCTCATACGAGTAAACTGGTAGAGACCATACTTCGTAATGAAAGCTGTTTTCGGTTTATCCTCCTCTTTCATTTTAATCTGCCAGTAGGCACTATTTGCGTCCAACTTGCTATACCACTGATTTTCTGCTAGGGTGTCGATGCATTCTTCGATAAGTGGTGAAGGATAAATTTCTTTCCTCGTGACGGAGTTTAACTTGCGATAATCTATCGCGTATCTCACTGATCCATCGCGTTTTCTTATCAGCACTGGTGACGACGCCCACTCCGATATCGATGGTTCAACTACTCCAGCTTTCAACATTTTCTTTAAGTATTTCTCTTCTTCTTCAGCAAACCCAATCGGTGTTCGTCGTAATCTTTGTTGTATTGGCTTCGCATTGCCAGTGTCGATAGAATGTTCCACTTGCTGGAAAACCCCAATATCAAATTCGTCCCTTGAAAAGATGTCTGTATATTCAGACATGTTCTTCAATTTTTCCATTTGTTCACCGTTCAAATTTCCTTTTGCTCCAGTCAGTAGTGTTTGTACTACTTGTGGTAGATTGCCATTGTTATCTTCATTACTATGTTCTGTTACCTTTTGAACTTTGCAGATGTTAATGTCAACTTCTGTGGCTCGTGTGGCATTAGCTACGATTGTGTTTCTTTTGATAGTGTAAGGTTTATCTATTGGATTGAGAATACACAGTACTGGATTGTTTTGTCCGTAGAAGCATCTTGGTATCATAAAAGGTGTATTGTTGTCTACTGGTTGTTCTACGATGAACTGATCTAGGTCAAGATCTAGTTTGCCGTTTACATGTACCACTGAATTTGATGGTATAACCGTTCGCTTGGGGACTGATATTTTTGCTACCATTGGTATTTCATTTTCTGGTCCATGAAACATTTTGATCTTGTTTCCCCCAATTCGGAATATTTGTTCTTTCAAATCAATATTTGCCTGATGCTTCGCCATAAAATCAAGTCCAAGTAACATATCATCATCTATTGGTGCTACGTATACATCAGCAGCATACTGGTCTGACCCTATTTTAATATTTACTGGACCAACCACTATTGTATCCATTTTCATCCCTCTGCCAGCAGCATACATTACGGTTTTTCGAAGTATCCTGGGCTGTTCTTTCAACGAGTTAAAAATCTTGTCTGAGATGATTGTAACTTCGGCTGCTGTATCAATCGTTGCTACTATGGGGCGTTGATTGCAAATGACTGGAATTCTTATCATTGATGCAGTTCCTGTCCTTAAAATTGTAAAAGTTCTACCAATGCCATCAACTGCTTTTTGATTTTCATCATTCATATTCACACCAAGGTGGTTCATGGAGGGTGATGATTTTGTCGAGTCTAGAATAAATTCGGGTACCGTTTTATTTGTTGACTCCTTCTGACTATTTGTTTTCGTGTCCAAATCAATGAGATCATTGACAAAAACGGTGTTCCCTGCTGACTGTGGCTTATCTGGTTTCTTCATAACTTCTGCAGGACCTTGTGGTGTTTGTTCATTTTCAAAAGTGAGTGGATTCTCTTGCGACATGCAGTTTTGAACCATGTCTCTGAGATATAAGTTGTCCATTTTTAACTCATTAACTAAATCGTATAATCTTTGTATATTTTGTTGCTCTTTTTCTAAGTCTTTCTTATCAATTAAAAAAGTTTCAGTTCGGTCATTCTCTATTAAATCTCTATTTTGTACTGGAGTTGCGTCTACGATGATTAACTCGTCTAGCGTCTTATCATGTTCATCTTCGTTTTCTGTCTGTGTTGTCATTTCATCCTCTTGACTAATCTTGGTATGTTTTGATTTTTTCTTTTTCTTCTTTTTACTTTTTCTTGTCTGTTTTGTATCATTGCTTGAAGATGTTACACCAGGTCTTTGGCTACTATCATCTAATTGCAATTTTACTGTTTTCACCTCCGGCTTGATGTCCTTGTTCTGTCCGTCTATACTACTTATTTTGTTCATATCTATTGTTGGGCGAAAATTTTCTTTACGGGTCGGACTTACGCCCGTCGGACCGACCCGGACTAGTTTAACCCCTCTTGGTTTCCTGTTTGCTTCTTTTCTGGTCTCTGGGTTCTGTCCTGTCGTGGCTTTTTGCAATATCGCGCAATGTGGCCATATCCGCTGCAATTGAAACATTGGAATGTATTTTGATCACTTCTGTTACGGTTTCTTCTCCATTCTTGGTCTTTTTGAGATCGGTTTGTGTCTCTGTTATCTCGTTGTCCTTGCTCTATTTGTCGCATTTTCTGTTTTATATCTTTGAATGATGCATCAGTCGATTCTTGCAACGCATTCATATTCTTCATCAGAGTTGCCATCTGTTCGTCTATGCTTGAGCTTTGTTTGGCTTCAGTTTGTGACTTCATAGCCTGGCAGGTAGGTATTTCTGCTTGTGAATATTGCTCATCATACGGTTTATAGTCTCTGTGTTTTACTCCATAGATAGATGAGTCTAGATGTTGACTGAGTTTGACCAATTGGCATGCTTCTTCTATTGATTTTGGTTTTAACATGGAGGCAGCTTTACCAGCGTCCTTATCATTTAACGCCTGCAAAAACTTCATGATAACCTGCGATGTTACATATTTTTCCGGAACATCTCGGAACGCTTTGTCTGCTAATGCAGACAATCTGTCAGCCCAGTCCTCTGTGGACTCTCCTGGGCTTTGTCTTGAGTTGTAAAATTGTACCTGCAATGTTTCTGTCTCATTACCATGGTTGAAACGTTGCTCCATTTTCTCGACCAGTTCTTTAGATGTCATGTCTTTGTTGTGTCTAATCAAATTTGTTCCATATCTGCTTGCTGGTCCTGCCAAACACCAACAAAGCTGATTACGTTTTTCTTGATCTGTCCACTGTGCTGCATCAGCAAATATCTCAAACTTAACCAAAAATGAAGACCAATCTTCGCAATGATCTGTGCCATCGAATTTTAAAGATTTTAACATGGTTGGTTGTTTGTTTATTACGGCTGGCTGTACTGAACTAGTCGCTACGGTTGGCTGAGCCCTCTGACGCTGATACATTGTCTTTGGTATATAGCTGTTGTTTGGCCTTGATGGTGGAATACTGCTATAGCTAGGCACTTGTCTTGGTGCTGGAGTGCTGCTGTAGCTAGGCGCTGGTTGTGCCCTTGATTGAGATGAAGTCTGCGATGAGTAACCCATATGTCTGTTAGGCTCAGAAACAGGAATATTAAACCTTAGCTGTGGCGTTGATGCAGGTTTTAGTGCACTAGCCGGAGCTAGTTCGGTTCTATGAAACTCGCGTCTTGTTCCGCTGATGTTGCATAAAGATGATCAGTCTGAATATTATGTAGATAGTCTGTATCTGGGAATTTTTGTTCTTTGTTCATTAGTTTTTCTGTGAATTCTGTTCTACTGGTCTCAAATATTTGGGGTGCAATTAATGTTTGTTTAATTATTTCTTTGTTGTCCGCTATTTCCTGTTCTTCCTTTCTATGCACTGCTGGCTCTTGTTTCTCATAGTACTGCTTGTCTGTGGATGTTAATACAGTCCTTTGTTCAGTTGTCATAGTCTCTATGTTAGTGTCCCAATCTTCATCCTCAAATTCATAATCGTCTTGTTGTAAATCTTCCGTCATTGCAAAATATTCTTGTTCTGTTTGGAAGTCAATTAAATGTGCAACATCTTCCATTCGTAGATAGGGAATGCCGGCCAGTATGTCCGGTGTAATGTCTTGTTTTTTTTTTCGAATATGCCATATTCTGTCTGCAGTAGCCTTGCCTACTGACGGCAAGCCCAAAAGATCGTCATAACTGCACAAATTTATGGCCAGTTTATGGGATGGGTCCATGATTTTGTCTTATATTAATTTTACAAACTATGAAAATTATTTGCCAAAAACGTATCCAAATTTGGGCGTCAACTTTACCAATTAAACTTTTGCCACCAAAGCAAAATTATTCAAAAATTAACCAAAGGCAACAAAAGCAGTAAGGTTTGGCAAAAATTATTTTCAAAATTCGTAAATCTCAACAAAATATCTTCAAGTTTCAATCAAAAAGAATGTTTCATCAATAAATATTCTCAAATCTATTTTATCTGAACCTTTGACATCAAAACGTACGAATTTTACATCAACAATTTTTCATCATGGCGAGCGGATCTTGACAGGAAAATTTTCACTGATAAATTACTAGAAATTCCAAATTAAACTGCTCTCGCAGCGCCAGTTATGGTGTGAGGGACCAAATGGATAAAGGATCGATCACAGTTTAATGGAATTAATTACCTGTGAATGATTAACTTGCTTAACAGATCCGCTTGCTTCTTGTCGTCTACAA
>JAOXYI010252088.1:0-10745 GCA_028566495.1 Lithophaga antillarum
TGTTTGGTAGTAACAGCACACAAAATTAAATTATGTATCGGCACCGATGTTGTCTATGTCCAGGTCATCACACTGACATGGTAGAACTTTCAAAAATGTTGGGAATTTTCGTATTTTATGAAAAGTAAATATTTGATACTGTAGAAATTGAAAAGTTTAGGAATTTTAGTATTTTATGATAAGTATAATTATCCTCAAGTTTCATTAAGATATCTTGAGTGGTTGATCAGATACAGGCTACCCCAGAAAGTTAACATTTGGAGGACACCTGCCCGACAGACATCACCATTCCAATAACCGGAGTTTCCATTGGAAAACCTGGTTAAAAATCATTCCTCAATACTTTGCTACATTACTTACTGTCACAGATTTTCAAAGCACATTTTTCTGCTTTTCAGCAATGTAACCTCCATATATTGCCGAATTTCTTTATTTCCTCAAGTCTTGGTGTATATCCTTTGGTCTTTGTGTAATATCCTTGACCTTTGTGTAATACCCTTGATCTTTGCTTGTCTTTGATGTTTGAGCTTTATCCTTTAATTTTATGTATCCTTTGATTTTAGTGTACTACCGTTGATTTTTGTGTATTAACCTTTGACCTTTGTGTATCATCTTTGATATTTCTGTGTTACCCTTTGATTTCAGTGTATGCAGGGTTTCCCTAAGAACCAGCTGCAGTCAAATTTGCATGGTTCAACTGTAGTTTTGGCCTGTTCAAACTGTGCTCTTTCAGTACAATTACACATAAAATTCATCACTTTTTGGCCTGTTCCAGCAAAAGTTGGGGTAAATCCTGTGTATGAATCTAAGATCTCCATGTTACCTTTGATTTTAGTGTATTAACCTTTGACCTTGGTGTATCACCTTTGATCTTTCTGTGTTACCCTTAGATTTTAGTGTATGAACCTTAGATTGCCATGTTACCTTTGATCTTTATTATTGCATTTTATCTTTGTGGATTATACTTTCATGTTTTTGATGGATGGATGGATGCTTATATATAATTAACGTCCAACAAGTAATCTTTCAACCATATTCAGGACGAGAACATATAAGTATGATACAGATATATGAATCCTGCTTTGTACTAGACCAACATGCTGAGTTGGATTTTTATAGTGCTAGCTCACAGAAGTAACAGTTCGCAGAGAGACTTTCATCCCACTCAGACACATTATTCGGACTCCGAGCCGACCAGTCTTGCTCTTACTCCTCAATGCTGTATGCTTTGTAGCGGAGAAGCAGCAAATACCAATTTTAATGTCTTTGGTTTGACCCGGTCATGGATCACACTGATGTTTTGTATTGTCCTATTATGTTGCTGCATGTCACCTTCAATATGATATAAGGGTATTATCCTTTGATATTTGTAATTTACTGAAGGTAATCCTGTATTATTCGTGCATGCATGCATGTTTGCGTGTGTGCATATGCTATCCTTTCATCTTTGTTTGATGCTCTTTGAATAATGTCCTTTGATAATTTGTGTATTTCCCTTTGATGTCATCACTTACCTGAGAGCTTGTACCAATATCATGTCAGAGAACTCGTGTAGATTGACAAATGCCTTCAGTACTGATATATTGAAGTCCTTTCTGAAAAGTGAAGAAAAAAAATCCTGTTTATGTCTTTCTGATAATGTCTCCAAGTCAAACACACTAGATACAATTCTATTATCATATTCTCCTTAATGTGTCAAATGTATTTCTGTAGTATAGTGACATCTGGACACTTATACAAAAGCATATTTCAGCTAAATTTACCATAAATAATTTGGCTCACTCCTCTAAAATTAAGTACTGAAACATCACACTCAGTAATGTTACAACTTTTTAAATTTCAAAATGATTAAAAATGCTAAATTTCTTCCCAGCAATCATAACAATATATAGCTGGCCCTGGCACCATAAAACTTAAAAATTCTTAAATCTAAGAATTTACTCAAATACCATAACAACAGAAGCATTCTAAAGTTTTGATTGGTTGAACTTGAGTAAGAAAAAATTCTCGGCCAAGAATAACTTTAATGGTGCCAGGGCCTGGTATATATATATATATAGTACAACCGTGTAAGTTCATCCTTTGGAGTATAATTTAAGAAGTTTCAAAATGTCATTTTTCTGACGACATTCAAAGGCAATACTTGTAAATAAATACATCAAGCACACAAAGATGTCATTGTACACTAATGCTCAAATAAGGTCCCCAATACACAAAGTGGTTTTGTACTTACGCTTCTCCAAGATAGTCTCCGATGGCAGTCTTGTTTAGTCCTTCCCCTTGGAACAGGAACTTAGCAACCTCTTCTGGTGTATTGGGTAAGAGTTGATGGTCCATCAGATATTCTATACCCTGTTAATATAAGAGGATATTCAGTGAAAACATGACACAAGCAAGGATTTAGCAACTTTATCTAATATAAAGGGATATTTGGTGAAAACATGAAGCAAAACAAAGACTAAGCAACTTCCTTTGGTGTTGGTAGCCGAGGAACTGCAGCTCTGTCTGACTGTACTGTACTTGTATGCGACGAATGATGCATATCAATTCAAATCATTATAGCTACAGTTCTACTGCTAGATGTTTCCGGTAAAAGTTCTACCAAACAACCTACATCAATTCTTGACAAGCAAACAACTAACATATGTATATTAATTTCCACTCTGACACAGTGACACATTCATTTAAAATTGGAAAGATGAAAAACAGTTACTCTATTATATTTTGTGATTTTTTATAAACATTTGTTATTCGTTGTGATTTGTAACTGATGTTTAAATTTACTGTGACTGAAAAATATTTTTTTGAGAAATTTTATTTTGTCAGAGGTGAATGGGAAATTTTATATTTGTAAGTCTATAAGAGGCAACTGAAAAAAATCTTTCTGTGAGTAGTAACTGAGACATTTACTTTCTATGACTGATCATTGTGAAATTTTATTCCTGTAAGCAGAAATTGTGAAATTTTGTTTTGTCCAAGGAGTTATTGTAAAATTTTATTTTCTGTAACTTGTGAATTTGAAATATTACTTTTGTCAGCAGTAATTAGGAAATTTTACATTCTATGAGTGGTGATTGTAAAATTTTATCTGTGAATGATTGCAACTTTCATTTTTTATAAGTGGTGATTGGGCTGATTTATTTTCTGTCATATGTTACTCGAACATATTATTTTGTGATTGCAGACTGTGAAATTTTTATTTCTGTGAGTGGTGATTGTGAAATTTTATGTGAGTCCTGACTGTGAAAATTCTTTCTATTTATTGCAGTGTTATTCTCTGTATCAAGTGATTGTAAAATACATTGTATTATTTTAGGTGAATGGTGAAATTGAAATTTTATTTTCTGAGAGTGGTGATAGTGATATCTTATTTTTTGTAAGTGGAGACTAGGGTTTTTGTAAATGGTGACTTGGATTTTTTTTATGTCTGTGAATGGTCACTGTTGAATTTTACTTCATTCAAAACATGATTAGAAAATATTTTCCATTAACAGTGATTTTGAACTTGCTTCAACACATGAAAGTCCTTTGTTCTGAACAGCAATACAAAATTTTGATCATGGTTTTTACAGTAGCAAATAAATTTTCCGAGGCAGAGAAAGTTGTTTGGCATGAATGGTATGGCAAAATTATCAGTATTGGATTTTAAATGCATTTGTATAAAATATAATCTTCCTGACTGCTTTCTTCGAGAAGATACACAAAAATACTAATATGAAATCACTTAAGCACCATACGGCTGCCTTGTTTTATTTGGCTTTGATACCTTCTTCAGATTTTTTTTATCTAGTTGTACACACAGATGACCAGTTATTGAATTATTATTATAATTAGTGAAGGCAGTGTGGGTGGAGGACGTCCAAGTGCCTGAGGAAAGAAAAACAACCAATCTTCCAGAAGTACCTGAGTCAACCTTACATATTTTCTCACATCCCAGGATAACTTCAGTGGGAAACACTGTTCATTATATGATAAATTCCCAAACAATTCATTCTATAAGTATATGACTGAAGGTTCATGAGAATCGCTTTGTTTTATAAGTCTGAATACACCTTTGAAACAAACATCTTATCTACTCCTATCATCACTTGACCTTTTAATTATTATCTTCTTCATTTAACAGATGTTACAGAATATGATTAATGTGAGGTTATCAAGGGGGAACCTGTAGAAGGATTGCTGACTGAAATTAAGCTTTGTTTAAAATTTTCTAATGATCCTGACCACAGTATTTAATAAAGGCCTCTTCTTCTGTATAAAATTTCCAGAAATAGCTTATAACCTGTGCACATGTTAAACATCAATTAATTCTACTTTTTGTAAAAAGCCAGACAAACCATTCCCAATTCTAACATTTGTTGTAATTTACTGTTTCAAAGATTAAAAATCCAGAAATAAACATGCCATGTAATTGGTAAAAAATAAGGAAGCTTTGAAATAGATTTTTGTACTTTTGTAAACAACATCTGGTGCAAAAAGTAGTTAAACAACAAATAATGTTCCCTCAATCCATTTACCGCACATTTAATTTTTTCTCCAGAACAAAAAAACTTGTTTCTGGTACCAAATAAAAATATGTATTAGATATTTTTAAAACTTTTGTATTACCCTTTTTATGCTTGGAAAGAAAAAAGTACTTCTAGGAAAGAACTGAATTAAGTTTTCCTAATTATCTAAAATATTTCTGTAGATAATTAGAAATTGACCTGAAAGGGAGATAACTCTGTAAGAAGCTAAAACATTACATACAATGCACATAAAATTACATTTTATTAAAATCTAAACCCACAAAGGTCACACCAAAGAATTATGTGTCTTGAAAATCCTTAAGTCACATATGATCATATATTATAATCAAAGCACTGTCATTAGTGTAGTTGTGTTTCATTCTTTATTGCTGTCTTTTTTCAGGTATATGGCCCTACCTGAACCAATAGACTAGTCTATTGGTCTCAGGCTTTACGTAATCTGCAAATCAAAATTTACTCAAGCTAATTCCTATGTTTCGAACAAAACGATCATTGACATTTATTTAAATATGTAAAAATTCAAAGATGACATGGAATTTCTTGGACTGGTCTATTGCTTCACCAACAATCAAATGTCACATAGATAACTGTAAAAATAGTGTGAAGTATAGTTCCTAAGTTTAAATTTTAGTGCCAGGAGAACTGCAGTGAAAATCACTCCACCATGTAAGCAGGAAACGGAAGTTGCAATGAAGAATAGAGAATGTGTGAAATCTTAATTCTTGTGACAACAAAAGTCATTAGTTTCTCTAACGAGAAACACGACTAAAAACTATAAACATTAATGCACTTTTTATAAATGTGCCACACATTTAATGCAGACCGTGTGATTTTTATGTGGAGAATGACTTGGTTCTTGATAACAGAATATAAAATTTACACTTTAAAATATCAAACTTCTTCAGGAACAATTGTGTGACTGTCTGGCAATATTCATGCTAATACTGAATAAAACTGCATTTTAGATAACAAGAAACTTTAAATAGCACTGAATTGGGTTTATATTGAAGACTACTGAAGATATGTTTGAAATAAATTTCTGAATTTGTCAGTTTTTGGTTCAAGAAAAAACTGAAAAGAAACACAACTACATGTACTACTACAAAGCATATTATATGGGAATGTAAATTTTCATGTTTTGGTCTGAAAAGATGCACAAAACCCTTTGATGTATTTTATTATTATAGATCTGAATACAAGATTTATTTACTGTTTATATTATATAATGACTGTCAAAAATGTTCAAAATAATCCTGTAAAGACACAAAAGTATTCATCTGCTTCATTTTCAACTTGACTTTTTATACAAGTATTATTCTTATTACTCTATCACAACACTGTATTACAAATCCTTACACAATATAAATTACCTTTTTTGGGTCCATGTTGAATTTCTTCTTTCCAATGGACATCTGTTTGGTCTTTGGGTTGTTTTGACTGTCAGAAAGAAGCATTTGATTACATATTAACTTATCAATATATAAATACTCAAATGACAATGTCCTATGAATGAGCGTTTTTTATATCTGGGATATCAAAACCGCCACAGGATATGTAAACAATGAACAGAAGTTAAAAATAAAATGTGATAAAAATAGTAAAATTTCTTAGAAAATCATAATTTATGAGAGGTCACAAACAATTTTTTTTTTCATTATTTCCACATAAATTATGTATACTATGATCATGTTCAGGCTGTCTATTGGATCCTCTTGAACAGGTTCCAGGCCAAAATGTATGCTTTAATTCTTTTGGGGTCTGTTTGATTTGTGATTCTAGCACTGTATATCAATGTATTTAATTAACATTATGCTTTTCCACTGGTCCAATGGCTTTTTTGTTTACTCAGACGGTAATAAAACAATACCCTGATTCAAATGTTCTAATTAACAATCTTTTGTACAAGAAAAATTGCTAAGGAGTGCAATGATACTGCACATCATTTACTTTCTGCAGATTTTATTTTAGAAATGTTGACAGAAAATGTTTCAAAATACAACAGAAAATTAAGAAATTGTGAATTTTCCACCAGTACATCGATCATAACTGACCATGTGCTTAAGTCTAGGGGGAGATAACTCATATGATATGGTCAAAATCTGATAAGACATGTCTCTTCGACTTCAAGAACATACAAAATATTTTCCTTCAGATGAATAAACTGAAAATAATGATGAAGAGCCAAAGTTTTGATGCAGCCTATCAATAAAACAGTATTACACAATACCAGCCAAATACTAACAGGCCCAAAAATGTATAAAGTACCAGACATAAAACTGATAATATTAAAGCCAGTCAAATTCTGCAAGAAAAAGGAACGTTTGCAGAATCAGTGACATGATGCATAATGAATTTGGTGATTTCTGTAATAACTAATCTAATACGAACCAAGAAGCTCCCCTGATTATAAAACAGTCCATTTTCAGCAAATAGAAAAATTTCCTTTCAAGTCATATGTACATGTAAACTATGTATGCCCTTCAGTAGATCCCTTTTTTTGAAGTTCCAATTGGCATTGAAACAAAAAATTGGTAGGGGACTATCCACTTATCACTTGTGTGTAGTTGATAAAATGATTTCATATTTTTAATCATATTTTCCATTGTTTAGTGTTTTCTATGTACAGTAATAACAGCCATCTTAGATTTCAAATCAACAAAAAAAAAAAAAAAATAATAATAAAAAATAAATATATAAATAAAAAACTTGGTTAAACAGATTTGACCAGTTCCCACTGAATCCTATGTTAAACTATGCCTCACAGTGGCAGCCATCTTTCATTTTTAAGCTGACACAAAAAAAACTGCTTAATGAACAGTCATCAAGTGAGTACTCATGTACAATATTGGTTCAATCAGTTAAATGATTTGAGAAAAACATTTTTAAACATTTCTCATCGAGTCCAATATTAAACTTTGTCCTATGGTTGCGGCCATCTTGAATTAACAATTGGTACAAAAATTACAAAACTGACAATTACAGTTCCATTAGCTATGTGATTTCTGATAAGATAACTGTTTAAATTCAGCCAATCAGAAAGTATCTAGCATCCATGTTGTATTTCAGATCAGAACAAAAAATGTAAACTCTGCAGAGCACCATCCAAGAATCCTTCATGCCAAATTTGCTTCCAATCCATCCAGTGGTTTTAAACATTTACTATCAAGTCTTGCGTTAAACTTTGTCCTGTGGTGGCAGATATCTTGGATCTGGTTTCTGGCAGGAAGATAGTTTAAAATTTCTACCAGTCAGAAAGCATATTTGGCCCCAGGCAATCACGATGAATTTCACGACAGCAATGTAAGGCTAGTGGACATGAGTCAGTGACCTTAACCTCTTGGTCACCAAGGCCCCTTTATCACCATGGTGACAATTATAAATTTGGCAGAGGATCATCTAAGAAATATCATGACATCATTATAATTCACAGGCCTTATAATTTGTGACCATAAAAGACTGTTGAAATTTCTTTAAATCAGAAGCATATTTTCCACATGCAATCATGGTTCACTTTCAGATCACAACAAAAAGCAAAAACTTTGTAGAGGATCACCCAAAAAAACTTTCCTCCCAGGTATGCTTCCAGAGAAAAAGATTTTTTAAAACATTCCCATGAGTTCTATGTTAAACTTTGTCTTGTGGCAGCTATCTTGAATTTCCAATCGGCATGAAATTACAAACTTGAAGAACATGTAAGAAACATTACCACAAAATTACAGTTCCACTGTCTTGTACTTTTTTCACAAGATTTTGAAATTTCTGTCAATCAGAAAGCATATCTAGTCCTGGTGCTATGATGAATTTCAAATCAGAACAAAAACATGAATTCTGTAGCATCTGAGGAACATTCCTATGAAGTTTGCTTCTATTCTGTAACATGGTTTAAGAGAAGAATGAAATATGAAAAGCTATAAACAATGGGCACCGAACAAAGGCAATATCTGACATGGTCCTTCAACTAAGTGGGCTAAAACCTGAGGCATAGCACTATCCTTCTGCTATACTATACATACCTGCCGTCGGAGACATCTATCATGTCCATTTCAGACTGAACGTCTGCTATCTCATCTTTAAGTTCCTGAAATGTATAAAGAAAACGATTTTATTATGTTTATTTACTATTATTAACTATTTATTTAGTTCATTAGGGCTTACTGTAGACCAAATTAATGTTCATGTTTTATTGGCTGAGCAGGGGTTTAAGGTCATTTTTTTATGCATTGATAAAACAGTCCAACAGTTTTATAACAAAGTGACTGCATTCCAAATAGGAACAAACACAGTTACCTGTATATCGGTTTTCAACATCAATGAAATAAGAATGGTAAGTGAGAATGTGAACTTCCTACATTTATTATCAAGATAATTCAAGGGAGATAATTTATTAGCAAGATAATTCAAGGGAGATAATTTATGACCAAGATATTTCAAGGGAGATAATTTATTACCAAAATAATTCAAGGTAGATAATTAAATTTTAGTAAGTTATCTCCCTTACATAACATGGAGATAATGTAGACTGGTTCTCTCACCTTTGTAGCAGAGGCTTGACAGAGTGAGCAAGGGAAGAGAACAAGTCTAGGAGATAATGGACTGATGCGTCACATTAAGTCAATGCTGATATGCAAATTGTATTTAAAGCCAATGCTTTCTGATACACAAGTCAGCAGGCACAACCCTTTGCTACATTATTACCAATTAATTGGGTCAGTAAAAGTGGTTTCTTTATATGTCTTGTAGTAGTTTTTCAAAGGTTTTTTATTCATATATTGAAAACTAACGAAAATTCTATTTAAAAATATAAATCATTGTAAATACATGTACAATCATGTACAATGAATGAATTTTATCCATGAAATAGCAAATGGAAATTCTTAATACACTGGATAATATTTCAGTGCATTTCTGACAACAGATGTAACAGTGTAACTGTTTCTGAGTATTTTGAAACAAAAACTCTAAATAGTGACCATAGCTATTCACCAGTGATTTCAAAACAATGATAAAGTCAATGTATGGCACTGTAGTCACATGAGATTTGTCTCTCAGATAGGCTTCACTGTGGTCTATTGTAAAGAAGAAGTCTCTCAAATAGGCTTGACTTTTTCCTAATCCTCAATTATTTGTAGCCCTTAAATGAATGGTTACCTCAGTGATTAATTTCTTTCTATGCTCTTGCAAAATGCTTTCAAAATGGCACAGAAAATAAGTATAGCAGAGCCTTTCTTGAAAGATCATCCTGTCTGTCATGAAAAACTGGTCCTTTAAGACAGGTGGTCTCTCAAAAGAAGTCAACTAAATAACAGTCAAATCCAGTAATTTCACCCGTTCAGTAAGTCTGCCCTTTTAACATTAGATCAATGAAGAGAGCAGACTTACCAGATGAGAGAAATTACTGGCCAGCATTGTATAGATAATGAAGAGCAATGTCATCTTAAAGTTGACTCCAAAAAAGAGGGTGGTCCCTCATAGAAGAGGTCTCTCAAGACAGTTTCCATAGTACTGTAATTAACTAACTTAGTCTATTAATTAAGACAAACTGCTTGTTATTGTTTAACACATAAAACATCTAAAAAACAGCTACGGTTTCATCTCACCAGTAATTCACTGAATATAAATTACATTATCCACTGTCTGAAAACAACTTTTTATAATATATTTCCCTCCATGTAATAATCCTAAGTTCCTCGGGCAGATTTCAAATTCTCAAGAAAGTATTCTTTCAAGTATAATATAAATCCAAAATCAAATCCTGGAAAATTTTAGTTCTCAAGCTTTAGAATAAACACTTGCAGATGTCAATGCCAAATTAATAAATCAGCAAAACCTCCATATTTCATGAGGTATCATTCTGAATCTATCTCTACTACTAGCAGACTGTGGTATATTTTAGATGACAGACTTCCTACAGGGACCATTACTTTATTGCTAACCAAGATAGCATGCCATGACCTTGTATCTAAAACTTCCTGTATTCTGAACCCTATCATAAACATGATAAAACACAATGCTTAATACCTATATAAAATAGTCAATTTTCATTAAGATTTATCTACCTAACATTCAGCAGTAAGATACAGGTTGTAATTTGTGAACTTGGTGACATTGGCAGTACTTAAAATCCCTTATTACTGAAAAGCTATAACCTTGTGCAAATTACAGTTGGATTTGATCAACCTATTTCTAAAATTGATTGAAGCTGTTTAAAAAACAGCT
>JAOXYI010252199.1:0-10745 GCA_028566495.1 Lithophaga antillarum
ACAGGTTATTTCAGTATATTAGTAACTCTGTCCTGAACAGTCTACTTCAGACAATACTTGGACACAGTGTAGTGTGTGTAAGTAACATGAAACACAGGTTATTTCAGTATATTAGTAACTCTGTTCTGAACAGTCTACTTCAGACAATGCTTGGACACAGTGTAGTGTTTGTAAGTAACATGAAACACAGGTTATTTCAGTATATTAGTAACTCTGTCCTGAACAGTCTACTTCAGACATTGCTTGGACACAGTGTAGTGTCTGTAAGTACTGAGTAACATAAAGCACAGGTTATTTTAATATACCAGTAATTCTGTCCTGGACAGTCTACTTCAGACAATGCTAGGATAAAATGTAAGTAATATAAAGCACAGGTGATTTTGATGTATCAGTTATACACTGTCACTGAAAAACAAAGCTTTAGAAAATGTCAGTCGAACATGGAAATGGTTATGGGTAAATAAAAAACTGAAGTTGAAAATACAGCAATGTATAATTCAAATAATGAAAATTTCAAGATTTACTTTCACCTTTCAAGGAATTTTGTATTCTTTTAGCAAGATGTTTTAGGTTCCTCCAGGTCAATATGTCCACATAAAATCCAGCATGGCTGAAAAATTCAGCAGACTTCAAAGCTTTGAAAACCAAAACATCAGCTGAAATAAACTAAAAATTGGTTCAAAATTTAAAAATTGACAAGACCAGTTGAACCAAAACTTGGCAGAAATGATTGAACTTTGGTTTTCTGTCAGGTTATTTGAAACAGGCTTAGAGCAAATGGAAAATCAAATGAACTTATTGTCATATTCGGAATTTGTTCAGGTGAATTTTCTTGCTAGGTATTTTATTAAAATGAGCAGTATACAGATTGTATGAAAGATTTTTACTGTTTTTCAGTGAATTGTTCCCCAGGATATTACATCAGTAATGGGAAGTGTACCAAGTGTGAGAAAGGTCGCTATCAGACTGGATATAACCAGACATCTTGTACAGCTTGTGCAGCCAACTATGACACAGAGAGTACAGGGTCAACTAAATCAAAAGATTGTAAAGGTATAAATGATGTGTATAAGATTCTGATGCAGCATGAATAAAGCACCATTTTTCTTAATTTGCTTACATTATTCTTGTAAATGATGCTTTCAAATGTACAAGCAAATGAAGAGAATATTTCTTGTGTATTAATATTACATCAAATTTGTTTTGGACTGCATTAGAAAATCATTAACTATTTATTTAAATCTTTACTGCTGCAAATATTGGTATACTCCTCAGTAAAACTTTGCTTCTGACCATAAACAGGCCTCGTCAATGGTTATTGTGCAGGTTGTCTGTTTCCTGTTATCTTTTTAATTTCAATACTACAATGACCAGACCATACACTACATATACAGTTGAACCTCGTTGTCTCGAACTCGGTTGTGTCAAAATCTCGGATGTGTCGAAGTAAATTGCCGGTCCCGGCAAAATCCCCATTTAATTAATGCATTTTTACCTCTGATGACTCGAACTCGGTTGATTCAAAATCTTGGTTAACTCAAGTAGAAGAAGCAGTCCCGTCGAAAAAATATTACACAATTTTACCCCGATGTGTCGAAGTTCGAAGTTTGATGTGAAAAAAAAAAAGTTCAGTAATTTTCAGTCATTTATGAACTAATTTATTCTACGGGTACACTAAAACGTCATGCATACATAGTACATTAATTATAACAATGTTGCTATCTGTCACCAAGGAAAAATCATGTCACACTTGACCTCGGATGACTCGAACCTCGGATAACTTGAACACTTTCGTATGGTCCCTTCAAGTTTGACTTACCGAGGTTTAACTGTAAGTATCACCTATACAGTATGTATATATGTTAGCAGGAGAAACTTGACTCGTTATTAAACCGATTCACTCTTGAGTTATATACATGACAATACTATTTACACTTTATCTGGACTATGGCAACAGATGGCCCAGGTGACCATGGCAACAGATAGTCACTGACCTCCTTTGAGATACTGCATGAATAATTTTTGAATGAAACTGTCTTTTTGTGAAATTTGGAAAATTTTCTTGACTGCAGCTCAACATGTGTTGTGTTGTTGGCTGCGTGAATGGAAAGGGCATTATCGGTAATTTGAAGTTGGAAAGACAATAACGACATCTGTTGTTGGAATGTTGATAATTTACACAGGGAAATAATTCAAAGGGAAGTAACTCTCACTCTCTTCACAACATAAATGATTTAATTAAATCAGATTATCAAAATATAGCATTGCGATAATCTTTATTAGCATTAAGCAGTAAATAAAATTACGTGTCTGTAGAACATTGCTTACCTGCCTTTCATACAAGTGTCACTTGCATTTCACATGTCAGATTTCATTTCAGACTAGTTCAGACAATTGGATATCACAGATTTATGTTGGCAAATAGGGTTTGAGAACCAGTTGTTGCACATCAATAGAAACCCATGCAGTACTTACTTATATTTTGCTTTCATGGAATATTTCATTGTATATGGCTCAAAATTTTTCTTTATATGCTTTCAAGTAGAAAACAGAAAGGGCAAATTGATGTTAATACTAGGTGTTTTTATATGCAAAGCACATGGGAGTCCAATTCTTGCACAATAGTTTTAGCCGCAGAGCACCTATGTCTCAGGGCATAACATAAAAATTTTATAGTCTTGCATCGGCCTCAGGAGAACCTAAATCAACCAGAAGTCTCAGTTATTTATCAATGACAGGGAATTAGTAATGTCATAAAAACAACTATTTTCATGTGATAATTGGTCCTGGCACTCTATTCGAGTAAAATTGAATATAATTTAATTTTCTTTACATTATGATTACATTTTTATTTTCAGTGATTTGCCCAGCTGGAACAGAAGGTTCTAAATGTGACAAATGTCAGGCAGGGTTTTATAAATCTTCAGCAGGGATACAAGGATGTACAAAGTGTTCTGAGAATTATACTTCTAGTGATGACAGAACTAAATGTATCTGTAAGTTATCTGTTTTATTCAAATATTGATACAGACATATGATTTCAGGAAGAATGAATCGACAAAATATAGTGTAAGTTACCTATTTCTTTTGTTTTTATTCAAAAGGTGATATAGACATCAGATATCAATCCTAAAGCAGGAAATAAGCCTGAAGAAATATTAAAATTAGTTGAAGAAATACTGTATATAATGTGTAACAGATATTACTGATTATAAAAGTAGTGTCAGTGGCAGCTTTAAATAATGAAATAGTCAAAAACTTTTTCCACTTTAATTAGAGGAGTTTGATGTTAAAAAGTGTATCACTTTACAGAAGGAATCAAGTAATTTTGCAATGTTTTCATGGTGTCTAAATTATTTCAAGTCTTAAGTACTTATTTTACATAGGGCAGGATAGAATTTCAAAACTAATAAGTGATACAGATCTGCAACTTAAAAAAATTATGTGATTTTGAATTTTTGTTTCATTCATGTACCGGTATATTATTTGAAATAGTCAAGACTGTTAGAAATGTGAAATATTTTATTTTACACTTAGGGAGGAAGGAACGTATAACAAGGAAAACAAGAACTAGGCGTCAGTTAACAGAAATGAAAT
Organism: Lithophaga antillarum; assembly: GCA_028566495.1. Taxonomy (NCBI): domain Eukaryota; kingdom Metazoa; phylum Mollusca; class Bivalvia; order Mytilida; family Mytilidae; genus Lithophaga; species Lithophaga antillarum. The sequence continues at coordinate 3,598 of JAOXYI010252199.1, forward strand.
ATTGTAAATGATGATTGATTAAAAGGATATATTTAGGAAAAGCATTACCCATTAAAGATGAAATCTTATCGGTGCAAACTTTGATTGGATTCTTTTGAAGAAGGCTTCCAATTTTATTCAAACAGCAATCAAAATTATTCTTCCTACAATTGCTTTTATCTTGTACTTATCGGATTTTATATTTTTATATTTTAAATGTTATAACTGTTCACTATATATTTGGCTTTATTTTATAAATTGTACTGCTTTTCTTGTATACATCCTGTCAAAGTAGGATGAAATATTCACAGCTAAAACTGATTTTATCTTCTGTTGACTGCTCAGGTATTAATTCAAAGCTCTCTAGCTATCTATCATGACGTAAACAAAAATAATCCTGATTTTGAAATGAAGGGAAGAGCAATACAACATTTCTGTTCTTTTTTTAAATGACTGAAAACCATTGAATTAGTTTTGGCTGTGAGTTTTTTCAGAATGAAAAATATGATTTAAAACTTTCCCACCAAAATAACACATCGTACCAGTGTGACTGATCCACAGGACAAGAAATATTTATACAGAGTAATTGATGCTGTTGTCAAAGATCCTGAAATCACTGATAATTTTGCTTATATTTCTTGCTTCTAACCAGTGTCTTGGATTTTAGTATTAGAAGAAAATTATTTCCCTATAAAAAAAAAAAAAATGGAAAGTTTAAATGAAAAATATTGTGAAGTACTTAAAATTTTCTCACTTCCAATGTATTTAGACTTAGTCAATTTTCAGGGCAAAGTTTTTGGACTAGTTTGGATATACATTTAGGTCTATTCCTGCTTAATGAAACAGGATGACAAATACAAATCAAACTGTTTGTATTGTTATTAGCAGATGACAGACTAATTTAAGCAAAAATATTTGGTATTTTTAATGAAATTTTCATTGTTTTTCACTTATTTGGACTTTGTCAATTTTTAGGGCAAAATGTTTTGACTAGTTTGCATATGTTCTATTTGTACTTCTAGAATGAAACAGGATGATATAAAATTAAACTGTGTGTATTGTTATTAACAGATCATAGTCAGTTGGCACTATATATTGTAAATATGTTAAGTAAGGTGAGTGTTCCTGTCGTTCTGACATCCCATTATCACTTGTTTTACGTATGCCATATAAGCAATTATTTTTTACCCTTTGGAAATTTTGATTTTTTTTTTTGCCATATTTTTTAATAAAAATCAGAAAATGGTTAAAATTATTTTTTATACTGGCCATATGGGCCAATTACTTTTTTACCGTACGCTGCTGTACTGGGGATCCCTAACAGAACCTCAGTGCTGTTATCCCTGTCCTACTGTAGGAACATGGAAATTTGCTGTGAGATAAGCAAAAATATCTTTTTACTTGAACCAGATAATATAGATTGTTATATATTGTTGAAAACCTCATTTTTTACCTGTTCTGAATTTCAAGCTGAAATTCTGAGTGTACTTGAAATAAAAAAAATTCCCCATAGGCCATAATGTTAATTCAGAACAACCTTTCTGTGAGACCAAATTTTGAGCCACGAATAACACAAAATTATCTTTTAAAATCACCATCTATATTTCAATGGTTATTCTGTGTGATTTTACTGTGGAAGAAGGATATATTTAACCAATAAGAATATCAACATGTTCTTGAAATATAGTAATGGGGAAATTTTTTATCTTACATCCAAATTCATGATTTTTAGTCTATATATTAGGCAAAAAATTAGCTTCTGAAAGGTACTTGTTTGGAACTATAACTATATTTTTGTAAATTTAGAAATATCCATTTTACTCGTAGCAAATTTAACTGTTTCTACTTGAATACAACAAATAGATATCCTTTGAAACATAAGTTTGATAATTGAACTGTTGAAGTGCAATTAGACTGAAGTTTCAAGTTGCTAATTATACATTTTATGCCCTTAAACTGAGAATCAACCAACTGAAATTCATTACACGATGTTCCATTAGAAGTGTTAGCTGATTGCTTAAATAATTTCTATTTTTACAGTGGACTGTAAACCAGGTTATTATATTTCTGGTTCTATGTGTGCTCCTTGTGGTTATGGGACATACCAACCAAACCATGCTCAGACATCTTGTAAGCCATGTGGTTCTAATAAGAATACAACTTATACGGCATCGAAAAAAGCTGATGATTGTAAAAGTAAGTTATAGAATAGAAAAGTGTAAGTTTCAGTGTTTAAGTACTCATTTTTCTTAAAATCATGCAGAAGGTGATTCATGGTCAGAAAAAACTCACCAGTTTCTAAATGGTTTTGTCTTTATGACTCAAAGTTATACACAAAATTCATAACTATTTTTCATTTAAGACTTTGTCATAGGAGAAATAAAATACAAAGAATGCACTGCAGAAATCAGAGATTTTGCTGTACAATGCATTGTAATTTTTAGCTCACCTGACCCAAAGGGTCATATGAGCTATTGCCATCACTTGGCGTCTGTCCGTCATCCAGCATCCATCGTCCGTTCGTCGTTAGCTTTTCACATTTCAATCTTCTTCCCTGAAACCACGTGACAGATTGGAAGCAAACTTGGCAGGAATGTTCCTTGGATGGTCCTCTACAAAGTTTATACTTTTGGTGCAGATTGGAAATTCAACATGGCCAATAATGTGTTCTGATTGGCTGAAATTTCAAGAATCTTCTTGTCAGAAATCACATGGTCGATGGAACTGTTATGTGTCATAATGTTTGTTAGATGGTCCTCTACCAAATCTATACTTTTGGTGGCAATTGGAAATCCAAGATGGCCACCACCACAGGACAAAGTTAACATAGGATTCAATTTGAAATGGTAGAAAAAGTCTTTTTATCTGAAACGACATTAAAGCATGGAAGCAAACTTTGCAGGAATGTTCACTATATGTTCCTCTATCAAATATATACTTTTGGTGTCAATCAGAAATTCAACATGGCCACCAGAGCAAATAATGTGTACTGATTGACAAACATTTCAACAGTCTTTTGTGATGTCTTTTATTGTTTTATATGGAAGTAAGCTGTATTTTGACACTTAAAAATTTTTAGTTTGCAGAGTTATGTTCACTATAGCTGTCTACTATTCAACATATTGAGTTTATGTAAACAAAATAATGACAGTTTTGTCTGTTTGCTAAGGTGAAATCAGGTGAGCCTCTAGTTGGGAAGTTTCAAAGTTACCGGTAATTGCCTGGATAATCCAGCAAATTTGCAAAAATCATTGCGTTTCTGAAATATAGACCTGTCAAACATTCAAAATAAATGGCTAAGTTCCATGTGTATTTTCTATCAATAAATCGGGCATATAATAGAGACTTCTTGATTCTTAGTCAGACAAGCACTTAAAGGCATTGATTAACTTACTCAGAATTTAGTGTAAGTGTGGCCCTTTCCCTTTACCTATTCCTCAACCAACTAGACAATTTTCCAGTTCAACAGATGTCTTCAAATTACCAAATTGGCTCTGGTACAGCAAGAAAAAATAAAACAATACTTGCCACAATTTAACTGAATAAAAATGAGTTTTGCTGAGTATTGTTTTAAATTCTGTTAGCTGTACTTAATATTTTAGCAGTTTGAAGATCAGATTGTTGAATTGCAAAATTGTTACATTTTGTTGAGGAATAGGTATACTTAAAGGACAACACTTACATTAAATGCAGAGTAATAATTTTATCAAATAACTCATTAGATTAAGACTGTAATGAATATATTATAGTTAAATATGCTGAAATAAAGAAATCATATAATGTTTTCAGTAATTATTGCTCTGAGTAAACCAAAGCTTACTTATTAAATAACTTATTAGTTCAGAGACTATAATGAAATTGTTTATAGTCAGATTTGTTGAAATTAAGAACAAATATGTTTTCAGAAAGTATTTCTCTGAATAAGCTAAAGTTTTGGCAAAGTTGTACAACATTTTTGTCAAAGATTCATCTCCATGTCAAAATAACAAATTTATTTTATTTTTTGACCAGGTTTTAAAGTAGATTGGGAAAGTTTGATGAGTAATCACTGAAATGCTAGAGTATTTCAGCATCCTCTTCACGTATAGTGAATATCTCTGATGATGTTTCTCTGTATAAGTTACTCATGTTCTCAGATTTTTTAAATTTAGTATAGGTTCAATGGTCTAATTACCAGTTGCTGTCTTCTGAACAGCATACTTGTTTTTTTAAATTTTACCAGATATGTTTTGAATGTTTAAGACGCTTTGTTATGTGATACTTTGATAATATTTGTGTATGTTTGATTTCAGTTTATTGTGGGCCAGGTCAAGAAGGTACTGATTCATGTGAACCGTGTGAAGACGACTATTATAAACCAACAGGTGGCAGGACAGCTTGTAAACGTTGTACTGGTCACTATACATCCACTAGAAACGACAGAACACAGTGTAATATCTGTAAGTAACATCAGATTAGGTTTTGATGCTGAGGATAACTGGTCAACAAACACTAAACCTTCTTGCTGAAAATACTGTGTGATAAACAAGTATACATCTTTCACCAGTAAAGGTGGTAGATACAGATTGATGTCTGTGTACTGGGTTTGAGGTCTTGAAAATGCTACCGACAACAGATACTAATGTTTCTGCATTATTGACAGACTTAAGTAGTGAAAACAGTGGTGAAGACAGTATATTCAGTTGACTCTTGTTATGTCAAGCTCAAAGGACCAGTAAATTTGCTTCAACTTAACTGAAAATTCGAGTATTCAGGAGTAAATTTAGCTAGATCCTACTGTAGAGGGTCCAAAATTTCACTTATCTAGTTATCTATGTTGGAGATAACAAGAGTCAACTGTAACTGTATTTGTATAGAACATATCATTATTCCACTAGAATATCGGAAAGTATTATAAATAAAGATTGACTGAATAATCGAAAGAGTTCTTATTCCTTTATCAGCAGTTTTTCAGCTTAATCATAGAATGTAGTTTTTATCGCCCAGCTTAAAAGTGGGGATATAGTTGTCGTGCAGTCTTCTGTCCATCCATATCTAGTCACTTTGCAGGTTAATTCTGCAACAAATTACCAAACCAACTTCTGTTTAAGTGTGTAGGTGACAATTAATGGCTATGAGACCCACATAAGAAATTGAGTTTTTCCTGTTATCCTTTATATTATTGCCCTTTCTTAAGAAGTTATGCCCTTGAAAATAGTAAAAATTAAAAGAAAGGAGTAACAGATAGTTTATTCGAACATAGGGTTGTGACATACCGTAACACTTATAATTGAGAACATTGTTGATGCCACCTAATATAATCATTTTGAGCTGACTGTGACCTACTTTTCATAAAAAATAGGTCATGACACATTTATCACAAATACAGCAATCATGCACAGAAATAAGGTCATCAAGACCTGACAGTGACCTAATTATGTCAGAAAATTGGATGACAGTACTTTTGTGGAATCTCATATTGCTCAGAATTGGGGGTACATCAAAAGCATGTAAAACTAACTGAAATAAGATCATTGTAATGAACATTGTGACTGTATGATGTTAAGATGTTATCAAAGCTGTCAATACTTTGCAACTAGTCAGTGTTCTCTATGAAGATGAGGGATATGTCGTCATTTGAAAAGCTGTCATTATTTGGGGAGGAAGCCAGAGAACCTGGTGAGAATCCCTGACCTTCAGCGGGAAAACTGGGGAGTCCAATCAGTTAAGTATGCCTGAAGTTAGCTTTGAACTACCAACCCAGTGTTGACATGCCGATGATCTATAGCAAATGTAACTAAGTACCTGAGCCAGTCAGCCACTAAGGCCCCAGTTTAATAAAGAAGATGTGGATAATAGGGTTTTCTATCAGGCAAAAGGAATTTTATAGTTATGGTCTTGAAAGTACCTTGGATTATTATAGTCTTGAAAGTAACTTTGATAATTATAGTCTTGAAAGCATATAGATTATTATGTTTAATGAAACAGTTAAATGGTTCTAAATAATTTTATTATTGTTGTTTTACAGTGTTTTGTGACAAGGGTTATTTCCACAGTACTGCAGACAACACATGCAAACCTTGTCCAGATGGGCAGTATAAATCTAATAGAGGAATGGATACAAAGTGTAAAAAATGTGGAATACGGAAGGTTATAGTGGGAACACCAGGCACACAATGTAAAAGTAAGTTCTGACAGTAATTTAATCCGTTCTTTTTATGAGCTGTAGCTCGATGATGTTAGCAGTCTACTCAGCAAATGTTCACCATTTAGTCACACACATTATTTTTGATGATATTTGAATTGAAATTTATTAACATATTTATATCAGGTACTAAATATTATTCAGATCCAGATATATTGCAAAATGTGAATCATGCCAAAGATGCGAGTTCCTTTCAGTAATTTTCATTATTGGTGAAGGAGAGATAACTCAAATATGCATTAAATCCTGAATGATATTTTTTGTATAAAATAAATTATTTACAGTATAAGGCAGAAGCATCTCCATTAGAAGTCATACTTAATCTGTTGACATATTTGAGATTTTCTAAAATATGCATTTAGGTACCATAATAAAGGATTTCAGAGCTACAGCTCACAAAATGCTTTCAGAGCTTTGATTGTGTATTCAACACTACATTCCCAAATTATCTGGTTTTTCAAGTTGAAATGCTGATCACCCATAGTAAAAAGGAAAGTGCAATCTAGGATTCTTTTTCTTGTACATGTAGTATATGATTTTTTCATACTGATAAATTGAAATTTTAGCAGATATTATACTTCTGTAACTTATTTCTCAAATGTACACTAGTCATAAGTTTGCCATACTAAAAATTATCATATTATTAATACCCTATGTCATAATTATCAAATTTTCTTTTTATCAAATGTAATAACAGTTAAATAGAAGTCTTTTCTTCCTGTTTCTAATAATAAATAATAAGCAAATCAAGAAACAATGAAATAGAATTGAAATTTTCACTGTCATTATAAAAAGGTATTCCTGAATTTATTTATACATTTTTAGCTCACCTGACCCAAAGGGTCATGTGAGCTATTGCCATCACTTGGTGTCCGTCTTCCGTCCGTCGTTAGCTTTTCACATTTCAATCTTCTCTGAAACCACTTTGCTAAATGGAACCAAACTTGGCAGGAATGTTCCTTGGATGGTCCTCTACCAAGTTTGT
>JAOXYI010252310.1:0-10744 GCA_028566495.1 Lithophaga antillarum
TCCTTTATTACTTCATTATCAATTTGAATCCGATTGTTCACGAAGATTAATGTTCAAATTATTAAAGGTTTTACTTTACTAGTATTCCTAATGGAACCTAGATAGGTAATTGATTTAGGCCTATCACCATGATAAATCCTAAGAGTTGAGTTCCAGCTTCATTTCGGACGAATGCAGGAACGAAGATGTGATCTACTCGAACCTCATGATAAAGTTCACTAGATACATGTAATTGTTGCAGGTAGTTGGTTTTCACTGGCCAGTCGCTGTTTCTTAAGGCTTGGTGGCATTGATTTGTGAGCTATGCTCACAGTACCTCTTCTTTCTGTTTCAGTCTATTTCAGTAACGTTTTCCTCCTGATGAGTTCAGAAACCCTGAAACTGACATGTTTTGTTCATACTGTCCACTACTACTTATATAATATATTGCAAGACTTTTTTTATCACGTTTTTGTTTGATCTTTTATTTTTTTATTACCTTAACATTAAGGACTATTCACGTCTGCTAAAATTATATATATTACAAGTATAGTTTGGAAGAACTTTAAAAATTGGTCCTATCTGACCCCTTCTGGGCCTAACAGGGCAGAATGATCAGAATTAAACTTGACCTGTATTTTGATCCAGCATTGCCTTACAGCTGTAAGAACTGATCAAAGGACATGGATTGTCTTGATTGTTTACAAACAACGACATTGTCATATAGTTATACGACCGACCCTTTTTCGACCTTATACCACTTACATCATAAATCTTGTCAACAAGACTTCACGTACGAACACTGCAGACAAAAATAGGTCTGCTTCAAATTGACAGAGACAGACGATATGAAGCTGTAAACGTTCCTATACTTTCTTTGCACATTTCTTAGATTTAAATTAAAGGTTTGGGTATTATTGCCAGATGAGTATTTTCATTTCGATTAGTAAGACACTGAAACAAATAGGTGTACCTACTTGGGTTTTTCGGTATAAGCGTGTGCCACTGGAGCCTTGAAAATAGGACCCACATCTATATACGAGAAGACTGAAAAATGTGACCCATATTTATATAAATGTCATCATATCATGTTTTAAAATGCAATTTTTATTGAAAAATTTGTGACCACATTCAGACATTCATATATCTAGTTCAAATAGTTCATGTTTATATAATTCAGCCCAAAAAGTAGATCCAAATTTTTGCACATCCGTATACACCTTTCAATAGAAAGTTACCCCTCCTGGTACCACCTAAAACAAGATGCTCACATGAGCTTGTATCAGTCAACTTGTTATAAAATGTTCCGCCATTAAACCGTCGAAAAATATTAACAGAAAACATTCCTAGAAATGGAGTCCTATGTTAAACTATTCCTACATTGATAACTATCTTGTATTTCCAACCGGCACGAAAAACACGGCTTAGTAAAAGACTATCCACTGATCCACTGACTGTAGTCCGCTTTTTTGATGAAGTAATTTCTAAGTAGAACATTTTTAAACATATTTGGGCAGTATGGAGCTATATATATTGCCTGGTTTGGGGGGGACCCGCAAAAATTTAAAATAGGCACAAAACGAAAATACTTAGCATTCAAGTATAACATAGTAATTTCTGATTTTGTTGATTCTGAAAAGAAGATTTTTGAGTGATGTTTCTCAGTGGCTGCCATCTTGGCTCACCAATTGCAAGGAAAACATAAAATTAGTAAAGGACCATCTGTTGATCATTCTTGAATCAGTTCTATGATATCTGAGAAGATATTAAAAATATATATGTTCTATTACATCCTACGTCAATCTTTGTCCAACAGCGGCCTCCATCTTGGATCTCAGATTGGCACAAAAAAACAAACCTGGTAGTGGACCATTCATATTCGTGCAAAGATTTGGCTCAGTAATTTTGAGGTTTCGGGAAAGATTTCAAAACATATTTCGTACACTGTCCTATGTTTACTATATTTTCCAATGTTCTTCATCTTGGTGTTGAATTTACAAGAAAACTAAACTTGGTAAGGAGTATGCAACAATCATTCTTGAAAAGTGTTGCTGAAATCACCCCTGTACATTTTGTATAAGGACAATTTTTTAAAACGTCTACAGTGTTCTGTTATAATATGCACGGCTGTGGCGACCCTCTCCGACTGGCACAAAAACCACACTAATTCGAGAAGGGACAATTCAGTAATCATTTTAGTGAACAGTTTGGTTCAGTCATTTCTGTGATTTCCGTGATTTTAAAACATTTTCTCCATATAATTCCATGTTAAACTATGAAGCTATGTTGTCCGTTGCTGCAATCTCGGATTTCAAATTAGGTCCATTTAATAATCATTCTGTACAATTTTGATTCAATCAGTTTTGTGATTTCTGAGAAGATTTTTGAACTTGTTTCCTGCAGTGTTTTATGTTCAACTATGTCTTCATTTGTTCCAAAGCGCGGGTTGGTACAGGACCATCCAATGTTTATTTATAAAAAAACTTGTGGTTCAATTATTTATGTGTTACTAAGAAAAAATCCTATAGAAGTCCTAGGTTGAAGTCTGTCATGCAGGTACGACCAGACTGGACCTCGGTTTGACACAAGCATACATCTGTAAAAGGCCATCCAATTATTGTTCATGCACAATTTTGATTTTGGGGTTTCTGAAAGGTTTTTAGACGTAGTTGCAGTATATGTTCACTATGTCTCACGATGGCCACAACCATCTTGGATTTCCGATACAAAGAAAAGAAAAAACCACAGACTGAGTGGAACACAATTTAAGTAAGGGACATTCCTCTAATGGACATATGTTGTTTCTGGCTAGCAGATGTTTTAAATCTCTTTCAGTAAGAATGCATTATTGACCCTAGAAGCTGTGTTGAATTTAAGAGAGCATTTCAAGGACATTATTAGCAAGTTTGCTTCCAATCCATCCAAAAAGAAAATCTAACGACCGACAAGTCTTTCTGGCCAGGAAAACTAAAAGAAGGAAGAACTTTTCAGTCGTTTTTAATCTTTTTTTTTTAAATCCAATCTGAATAGTTCATTCACTTGTCATTTGTAACATGTACATGTATAACTTGAATATCTGTGGAATGGTTTGCCAGCCAGTCGGAATTAGTGCTTTGAATTCCCGCTGGGAATTTCTTTTACAGTAGTTTTATTTTTTATTTCCTCTTCTTAAAATATGTTCTAAAATTAGATTAAATATAAAAATAGTTAAAGGTAATACAGACACTACAATTTCATTATTTATTTCCGCATCCAATAATGTTTTATTTATGAAAAAAGCCTGTTACAGGTAATGAAGAAACTACATGTACTTTCCGTGATTATTTTTATTGGAAGGAATATTGTTTCCTTGTGTCCAATAATCCTTCATTTTCCTTAAATGTCTACCAGGAAAACCGTAACAATTATTACACTTTTGCTATTGGTTGATATGAACACGACACGAATGAATAAACATGCAGTTCGTTTGATTTTTCAAAAGTACAGGTATTTCCAAGTAAAGCATAATTGGTTTCGAGTGAAAGAGAGTCATAACTACACAAAAGCTATATTCATCCGCAAAAACTTTCTGCAAATCATAACCGATACAAGAAGTATTATTAAATCCCGAAGAGACTTCCACGAGTTTCCATCTAACAGACTTAGGTAGTACACACATTTACAAAGAGAACCAAATACTGGTCGAATTAAAGCTATCTGTGATAGTGAACTGTTCGAACTGGCATCATTTTTAAGACAAGAGATTTATATATATATTTAAGTTATATTTATATGAAGAACCCAATCTTCAGAATAAAAAAAAACAAACAAAAAGTTTTTGGTTTAAATAATTTAGCGAACCAAAAAGCTGATTTGACAATGCCTGTTACATAGAGAAAAGATATTATTCCAAAACAAAACACTAAATGCCTATCTAGGGATACCTTAGCATCAATGAGACTGGAACAGTAGATGCTGAGAAAACCGACAGAAAAGCTGATTGGATAATTCCTTTTCCATGATAACGACAGCCATTTTCTCAAAACATAAAGCAGAACTAATTAAAGCACACACAGGTATGCTCATGAATGTTCCTCTGAAATTTCATTGAAATATATCAGTAGTTACAATGAAACAGATGAACTGTCGGATGTCCTTTTCCATGGCAACAAGATATTTTTCCAAATAAAAAAAACCGGAGAGTACACCTCCGAATACTGATGAATATTCCTATGAAGTTTCATTGAAATTTTATCTGTTATCACTGAAAAAACTAATGGAAAAGCTGATTAGATAATGCCTGTTTCTGTGATAACGGCAACTATTTTTTTTCAAAAACAGAAACCTGAATGCACATTTACAGGTACTATTGAATGTTTCTTTGAAATTTATTGAAATTCTACAAGTACATGTAGTTACTGAGAAAACCTGATGGAAAAGCTGATTGGATAATGTTCATCAGTATTTTTTTCCAAAACAAAATCCTGAATTCACATTTACGGACAGTAATGATGTCGGGTAAATTTTGAAAATGACTTAATTCTTAAAACACTTCCAAGAAAACGCTTCTGATCGTTGGAAAAAAGAGTTTGGTTCAAGTATATATCAACAAAAAATAAAAAATGAAGAACATATAGTTATAGATTTTTGACCTGCAGCTGTTACACGTTAACAGAACAAAATATGTGTTATATATTGTTTAATAATCAAACATTGTTAACTCTTTTAGGTTCAGTTTTTTGAATAAACTAATGTGCAGCTCTCGCTTTCGCTATGGAACTTTCGATATCTCCATTGGTATTGCCGGGTTGTATCAAACTTAATGACAGTTTAATGAATAATTTATGACAAACTCCAGATATCTGACTAGTTAATAACAACTTAATGACTCATTAAAATTATGATACAACCGGTCCTTGAAGTATTCACCCTCTTTATTTGTACCACAGCCATTGTATAATTTTATCTTGAACTTAGCTCCGAACAGCTATTTGTTATTTGTCAGTCCTTGTACCAAGATGCTGTAAGCTGTAATTAATGATCATGCATTCATTATAAAATCGATAAAAGTGATTACTGACATAAACACAGGCTAAATTTATCAGAATCTGAGGCAACTGATCGAATGGTTATCTGAGCATTGTTTATATTATTCCGAGAAAATCCAGATCGATTCTACTTGATTTGGAATGAACGCCAATTTTGCTTATTTTTTCACATTTTATAAAACATCACTGAACTTTACTTCATTCAGATCCAGCAAAACACCTTACAGAAAGGATGAACTGGACGATTATTCTTTTCATGGAAACATTTTGTTACAATTGTACATATGTATTTCGCACATTGGATTGACATGCTAGACTAATTACGTGGGTACTGGGAGTTAATGTTCACAACTGTATATCCCCGTTCCCCACCTCCTAAAAAATGATTTTTTCATTCAAAGAGTCACATATATATTGAACTAAAATCTATGTAGCACCAACTATTAAGAATCTGTTATTGCAGTTCCTGAGAACTGTTATGGAAATTTACACAATTTAGATATATTTTATACATTAACAAGAAGTATGTGTAGTCGTCGAACAAGAAGTAGGAAATAATGTGCCTGAAATATATCACGCCATGCTCCATCTAGAAAATTCTTTGAAGCAAAAATTATGCACTTGTCATTTACAGTTACTGAGAAAAATGTTACAGTATTTCTTAACATTTAAACATACTGACAGGAAGTACATATAGTCAACAAATAGGAAGATGACAACTTAAAGGTCTGAAGATCAATCATTCCGTATAGTCCATCTACATAATATTTGGTACCAAATATTAAAAGCCTGTGATGTACAGTTGCTGAGAAAACAGCGACGGAAATTTGATACCAAAAAGGAATACATGTAATCGACAAATAAGAAGAAAATGATTTATAGCCTTAAAATATATCACATCAAATACTCCTCTTAGATATTGCTTTGTACTAATTATTAAGTACCTGGTTTTTTTGTTTGTTTTTTTTTGTTTTGTAGTTCCCGAAAAAAACTGTTGCGGAAATTTCTTACCATCTACATCCAATGACATGAAGCAAATGTAGCCAACAAACAGAAAGCAGGCAACTTATAGATCTAAATGTACATCACATGCACTTTATCCAGATAATAGCTGGTATTAAGAACTTACAGTTTACAGTTACTGAGAAAATTATTAAGAACATTTCATGCCATATAAATACATTAAAAAGAAGTACACGTAGTCGACAAACAGGAAGCGGATGAATTTTAGTCTGAAAAGTACTTCACATCATATATCTCTTCCTACATAATTTTTTCTGCCAAATCTTAAGCATTTACGTAGTGGCTGAGAAGGCTGTTACTGATATCTCTTATAAGTTATATACACTAACAAGTACATGTAGTGAACAAACAGGAAGCAGACAACTTACGCGTCTAAAAATAAAATACATCATACATTCCACCTCGATAGTACTATATACTTTGTATCAAAATATTAAGAACCTGTGATTTGTAGTTTCAAAAAAAAAAAAAAAGAAAAAAAAGTGTTATTGAATTTTCTTATCATTTAAATATACCGACAGGAAGTACACGAGGTAAACAAAAAAGGAAGCATTCAAAGCATGGATCTGATATTAATCACCCCAGATATTCCCTCTAATTAGTACCTGATACCAAATATTGAAAATCATGGTTTATATTTACCGAAAATACGCCAAAAGAAATATTGAACGGACGGAGTGATGGATAGACAGGATGAAAGCCAGTATACCAAACCCGGCGTCTAATTAGATGTTAAGAAATCTTAGAAACACAAACTTAGTGTTCCAAACTTATCTGTTTATTTAAAAAATTGATGATAACCTTTTTACAACGCATGTATATAATACCGGTTTGTTTTCTAATACGAAAAGAACAGCCGCTTTTGCTGTTATGATTTTCCACCAAAATTAACTCTATGTATTTGTGTTGTACTTTGCGACTAACTTCAAAAGTGTAACAAACCAGAGTAAACTTTATGGCGACTTTATTGTATTTCCTATTTCCTGTAAGTAGGATACAAGCTAGATAATGAAGTATATTAAAGGGATTCTTTTCTTCAACTTTGAAAATCAGTCCCTTATTTCTTATTTATCTCTCAGCTATTTTTCTTGTTGATTGTATCTTTGCGTCGTTTGTATGGTTTCATTTCATGGAATGTTTCAAAATGTTCTCCTTGTCTGTTACCATGCATGGTAAATGAAATTAGTCATGATCTGCTACATTCCAATATCATATGTTTTAAATGAAGTGCTAATATTGTACTTTATGGTCAAGAACTTCAATAGTCTTTGATGTTACGATGTTTGCTATTTTCTTTCATTTTCGTCTCGGCCAACGATTTCACAGATCTTTGCCTTCAACAAAATTTGCCACTCCACCAGAAATCAAATCAACTGTGGATGCTTCGTACGATTCGAGAATATCTCTATATCATTTATGATTCATCGTCTCCTACAGCATAATGTTTGGATAAAGCTTTGACTAACATTCCACAGATCTGTCTTGCAACTGATTGATTAAAGTTGTCCTTGAGTCGAGAGGAAGATAGCCACAAATGATATCCGACAAGAAAGTAAGAAAGAAATTTGAATTGATGATTACTATTTTGAAGTAACAAATAAATTCAGTAATGTTTAAAGATGGAAAAGGGCAGAAAATCCATAGCAAAACCTAGATAATTACCACTAAGATAAGCGAAAATAGGATGACCTCCTGTTGTACAAAAGTTTCTCTGCTTCATTTCGCTTAAGGATGTTCGCTGCTCAGGTTTTGGATATTCAAGAATATTTTGTAACTCCTCTGGATTGTCCATAGGAAATGCATTGAAAAAGTTTGCCCTGCAATCCCTATATTTCTTTTCAGATTGGTGAGGGCTATATTGAAATACTTCCATGACAAAATATTTCGAAATTCTAATTATTCCTTACATACTTTTATGACAACTTTAAGATGGATTATCCCCATGTATTTCCTATGAAAAATCACGAGACAAACATTTTCCCACCAAAATCTTTATTTTTTCAACTAGTTATATCTTAGAAACGAGCACATGGACCTATGTTTTTTAATCCATTTTTCAAATACATGAAACATGCACAATTAAAAAATAAGTAATTAAAGTCTGGTTATTGTGATTTTCAGCAGTGAACATCCTTAAATAGGTTAAAATATAGGTCATTGTGACTTCTGTTATGTACTGTAATAGTCTGTGTTATGTGTCTCTTTATGTAAACAATCCAAAAGTACATGAAGAATTTTGTGAACATCAACAGTGACTACAAGATGCAATCATGTAATTTATGACAGCACTAACTTGATATATATATTATAAATGTAGAAAATCTGTCATTGTTCCAACTATTTGGCACAATTAATGTGACATAAATTCAGGGTTTTTATGTTCAAAATTGTCTAGAGTTATTTTGCAATCAGAGTTATGTAATATTTATCTTAGGTTAATAACCTTTGTTGTAATACTTCACACAGCATGTACACCATACAAATATAAATGTGCATTTTAACAAAAATTTTTATTTTTCTTTGGGTGGGTGGCCTGTTAAAAATTGGATGTTTTTTCTATGGAATGGTGGCCCTCTTTAGGGTTTTAATTTTTTTTCTGCACATGAAGAATGCAAGTTGAAAATGAATGCACTGATGAAACCAGAAGTTATATCAGATATAATTCAGATGTGTCACATACTTAAGATCTGAGTGTTTCAAGCTTACTGGTTTACTGGTATTCACTTTGTAATTTTATAATCTGGAATATTTTAGATTAAGTTGTCAATCATTACTGTCAGAAAAAGGATGAGCTGAAGCATCTTGTTATTACTGGTTCAGATCAGTTCTGTAAGATTTTAATACTTAGTATAAAAGAAACAAAAAAATCTTTTCTAAGTCTAGGATATAGGTTAAATGTTAAAAATTCTTTTATGGTATAGCAGTATTGTTAAAAAAAAATACGGATATAAGAATTATTTTGGTACCGTAAACTGCAAAATTAATGCAGGTAAAGAAAAGGACCCCCCAACCCACCCCAAAGGAAATTTATCTTTTAACTATTATGGCTTTAAACTAGTTTTTTCTTTATCATGGAATGTTGTAATATTTGTGATTATTCGAAAAGAAGTGAGGATGATTATAACCAGGTTATAACAAAAAAGGCAAAAAAAAAATGAAATGTAACCTTGATCTGTATCAAAATGAGTATCTGGCATAATGACCAAAACATAATACACATAAATTAAGATTATTACAAAAGACAATGTATTGCACATACAGGAATGCATGTTTATCCCACTCTCTAGAATTATGTAATACATTAATACAAACATCAATAAAACTGCAATATTGTGCTTTTGATTAATGATTCCATGCACAGTAAAAGGGATTCAAGTTAGCTCACTGTATCTTAGGCAATTTATTGTTAGATTTTCATTCTAATTTGTGTCAAGGAAATTATACGTAAATAAAACTTGTCCTTTAATAGTAGATCTTGTCTGCACCCTGGGTTATCTTCAAACACATAAATTGTTAATCTAAGAATACTTTACCAAACAACAAGGTGTGGTTATGATCTTATTTGGTTTCTGCCTTCAATTTATTTCTACATTTTTTTTCTTATATCATTTAGGGGCCATCCATAATTGTCAACATTTTTCACAAGCGTACAAAGCACACACTATTTGAAAACCCCCTCTCCACCTCAAAAAGTGTGCATCAACAAGTTAGTGTTTCCATACTGGTATTGAAATGGAAGAATACCACTGGAAGATTTACTACAGAAGAACACCATATCCAGCAACATAATCCATAACCATTTTACGTAGTAAGAATTGATGAAATACTCGTACTTCGTCCTGGGGTAGCAGTATATTTTGTGATGGTCTACAGTTGCTTGAAGCCCAAACAAATTCTGGAGCAGCAGTGCTTCACTGAAACTGTTTTCCAGAAATTCATGATTGAATAGGGAACAATAAGAAAAAAAGCGTACGCTAAAAATAATGATTTCAAAACCCCCTCCCCCTTAGTTTGCACTTTGCACACTTGTGAAAAATGTTGACAATTATGGATGGCCCCTTACTTCATCACAATGTGCTTGCTGGAAAGTAACAGCTTGATGTTACCACAAATATTATTTAGGCAAAAAAATTCATATCTGTATCCTGTCTGTATACTGAAGTACACTAGAATTAGGTACCTGTTTTAAGAGGTGTCTGTCTTAGTAAGACAGGTGACCTCTAAATACAGGATATTGTCTTGAATAGTTGAGTGTTGGAATTACTGGAGAGGTGACCTCTGATTATCCGTCACTTATTGTTAAATCATTATGTGATAGTAGATATTCTCATCTTTTCACAAGTAAAAACAATATATATAAATTTTTGTTTAAGCCTACTATTTCCAGTTGCAATCACACAAAATAATCAGGATATTTGAACAGACATTCTAGAAACCAAAGGACAGTGTTAATACACTGAACCAGAAGGTTGGAATACAAAATTTACTTTGAATTTAAATACATGTGTAGTTGAAAATTCAACTGTATTGCAAAAAATGTAGCTCTCAAAACGGCTAGAATAACATGAAAATAAAAAGTCTTTCATTAGTTCAGTACAGCTTTTTGAGCAGAACACTAACTAACCTGGGTATTGTTTAAGTTGTGACACTAGAGATTTTCTTTCAAAATTTCATTTTATTGTCATATTTTATTTGAACGTTATAAGGACAGATTT
>JAOXYI010252420.1:0-10743 GCA_028566495.1 Lithophaga antillarum
ATTTCTCAGCAATTATATAAAGCAATGATTTTATATTTGGGTTTAAGCATAATATTAGTGAGTTGTGAAGTGTGAGCTAATTTCAGACTGATGCTTAAGAGCGGGGGTATTTGTAAGCCAAAAGCTTACAGCCCTTTCATTGTTTTCTGTATGGTAACTTATGTCCGTGATGCAACTTTCAGAAACCTCTCTTTCAAAGATTACAAAACAAACCAGGCTAAATTATCAATGCTTTGAACAAATTAAAGAGAATATTTTGTTATTTTTAGAGATTGAAATTCATGTTGAAATTGATTTAATTTTGTAGTTGTTAATGAACGATAAACCAGTCGTTCCAATATTTCAGCGGTAGGGAAATAGCAATTCGAGAGCTTCACTGTTATGGACTGTCTATATAAGGAACGCAGTTTTTAAAAAAATAAAACTATTAATGATACTTGTGGTAGTGATAGTAGTTTTACGTTATAGGTCGGTGGTATGATTGGTCAGAATGGACTGTCTGTACAAAAACATGCGGTGTTGGAAAGTCAACAAGGTCCCGTTTGTGTTCGGACAGTACATGTACTGAGGATATTGTAGAAGAAGTAAACTGTTCTACTTCACCATATCCAGGTACGATTTTATAAGATATACTTGTCGACATTCAATTCTTTATTAGCATTAAGCGTTTCTGCTCATCAGCATATACAAACATATACAACAATTATGATACGATTATTATACATCAGAAGAGTTTACATTACATTAACTGACTACGAATGTTGAATGTCTTAGCAAGAAATTTACATAAATATCTTATCTTTTTAATATTTTCCAAGCAAATTCATCCTCAATAACATTTATGTTACATAAAATACAAATTCTATTAGATCGTTCTATATCATGGTAACGTCCAGTTTCTATAAACAAACTATGTGTAGACAAACGTATATTTGTTAAATGCTTTCTCAAAGCAATATTTACAGAAGCAATAATGAAGTGATATATTTGTTACACAATACTTATATAAACTACACTTAGATGAATTATCTAGATCACTACGTAATTCCTACTTTGCCTGATCATAAATTCTGTCTTTTATAAACTTCAGGAGACAACTATTAAACATAAGATTATCTTGATTGTACCAAAAATCGTTCGTAGATTAAATAATAGATTTTTTACATTTGTTACCCAGTTTGTAACCTTTTCACAATTCGACAAAAATTCTCTGTAACAGGCTTTAAGTATACAACTACTTGAACACAAAATCTTGAGCCAAAACTTCACTATTCTAAACATTCTCGTATATGTTAATTGGAAATTTCCCAGTTCAAAATATATCATAATATTAGTTGTACCTTGTTTTACACCAAGAATATTTTTAGAAAACCTAACTGTACCTTTTCCACATTTGGAACTTTATGAAATCCCCAAATTTCACAACTATAGATCAAGATACTACACACACATGTTTCAAAAAGCTGTAATAATGTATACATATTTAAAAACAGATTCATTTGTTTTATTTTTCATTGCTGTACGTCCTTGCTCTGCAATTTTTTTCTGTGACTGTAAGAATTTACCATTACAATTGAACAATACACCAAAGTACATAAACTGATCATCTCCATCGATTCATTCTCTCTAACAGTAACCATTTCTAAAGACCACAACTTTAGTTTTTTGAATAGTTACTGTTAAACCCCACTTGTCAGTATATGTTTCTAATGTTTTCAACATATCTTGGAGAGCTGATGCACACTCTGAAAATAACACCATGTCGTCTGCATACTTTAATAAAAAAATTTTTGTACATGTACATGTATAGATAAGTTACCACTATTAATAAATTCATTTTCAAAGTCATCAACATATAAAGAAAAGAGTTTGAGGTGGTAAAACTTCCCCTTGCATCAAGTCAATATTATTTAAAAAAAATGCTCTGAGCAGAAACCATCAACTCTAACAAATGACGTGACATTTTTGTACGTTGATTTTATGACTGATAGCAATTTACCAGTAACATCAATTTTAGCCAACTTTATCCATAAATTTAGTCTATCCACAGAGTCAAATGCTTTTTTGTAATCCACAAAGCAACGGTATAGACGTTTACGAGAAGTTAATGCTTATTTATCGCTGAATATAGAGCAAATACTGCGTCGAAGGTATTGGTTTGTATTATTAAATACAAATTGCGCATCCGTTAATATATTTAAATCCACTGACCATTTCAGCTATCTTTGGTTAAGTATAGACGTAAATAATTTCGAAAAGTTGCTCACGAGGCTAATTCCATGGTAATTAGACGGGTCACTGGGATCGCCTTTACATTTAAAAACAATAACTATAATGGCGTCAGTCCATGATTTTGAAAAATGTCTAGATGATAATACCATATTGAATAAACGATTTATTATCAGCATCAATAAGTCTTTATATTCAATAAACAGTTCATTCAAAATACAGTCTGGTCCATGACTTTCCCCCCTTTTTAAATCGGTAATAGCTTTCAAAATGTAATCATCCGTTATCGGTACGTCTAATTCCTTGAAAGTTACATCATTATTTACACCATCTTCTGTGATATCGTTTTGATTAGTGTCATCATCATCACGTAATGAACTAAGGTTTTTAAAATGTTTTACTAGATTGTCAGTTGGAATGTCACATCCGGGCTTTTTCTTTCGTTTGAAAAAGAAACTTCTTGGGAACATATCGCCTTCCTGTCTCTTGTACGCACATTTACAACATCGTTCCTATATTTTATATTGGCGTTTCGCTATAGTCAACTGTTGGTGTGTGAGACACGGTTTTTACCCACATTAAATCGATATAATTTGTCCATATAAATACGGCGGAAGTATTTACAACGTTCGCCTATCCAGGGTTTATCAACTGTGTTATTATACTTTTTTCGTTTACATTTGACTTAACAGTCTTTGATTCCTTCTTGAAAATGGAGTGACAATCTCCGCGAGAGCTTTCGTAAAGCGTTCAACAGACTTGTCAACGTTCTGTTAGGTTGAATGATCGATATGAATATCAATACTATTTTGGAGCATATCATAGTTCACAGTCAAAGCTTCTTGACACAAGTATTTTAGTTTCAAGCGCCAATTTGTCAGACATGTGAGCTGTACTATCAGTATTTGGACCAGAGTTTACAGTATTTTTCACTTTACAATCCATCACCATATGCAGGGGAGCATGATCACTAAACGGAGTAAAATTACACACAATAAAATAAATTGTAAAACAGTTTTGAACATATCATATGAACACAATAAATAGTCTACGATTCTCATTCCTCTTGATCCACAAAATGTAAAATCATTTGCAAAACCGTCTTTATGTCTTCCATTTACTGTTCTAAGACCTATACTTTTGCATTAGTCTAAGAGCTTTAGACCAAAATAATTTGAGCCCTTCTTACTGGTAAATTGTTATCATTTGTGTAGTGAAATAAATGTTCAAATTGATCAGTAACACTTGCATGTACATTATCATCTCTTATAAAATCATCACGATCAGAAGTTCTTGCATTAACATCACAAATAATAAAAACTCTAGATGTGGGATTTGAAAAATGTTCTATCTGATTATTTAACTCAAAAAACAAATCACAATTATGACTTCTCTTGTTCGTTAGATCTTGCTGGAGGTATATATGCTGCGTATATATAATAAGTCTTACCACAACATGTAATGTCACTTGAAAAACTTAGCCACGAGATAGTATCATGAAAAATATCAATAATTTTAATATAATTTACAAGTTTATTTCCGTACCATAAGTAACATTCCTCCGCCTTTTTTGAATTTAGTTTTTGATAACGGTATTGGCTTACACTGAAACCCATCAATGTCAACACTGCATTCATTGTCTATCCAGCATTCAGTTAAAATAATAACATCGTAAGTACATATAAATATTTTAAAATTGCCATCGGATAGTTTTTCTATCAGGCCACCGTTTAAATTCCACGTCAGAAATCGGACAGAATCAATTTACTCCTCGATATGTCCTTATCGCTCTTGTCGTTTTCGTTATTGCCAGTTTGTGATGCATATTCTGTTTTGCGAATGCGGCGTTCCGTTACTTCCACCCGGAAACAATGTTCTCGGCACCGTACTTGTGGATGAATAATCAAAATTGTCCAGTTTTTCATCGGTGTATCGGCATGTTTCAGGTATTGCTTATGTTTCACTTCATCGAATGGTTCGTTTTCAGTGTAAAGTTTATCTTTTGCAATAAAACTTTTCACGTTCCTTTTTCTTGCTCGGCATAGAATAGGGACTAAACGCTTACGTGCTACTTGTACGTCCTGTGTGAAGTGTTCGCCGATTCCGAACTTGGTTCCCTTAAGCTCTTTTGCGTTGACGCGAACTGTTTCTCGGTCTTTAGATTGTACAAATTTAGCTGCAGTTGGTCTAGGCTTCTGTTTCGTATTGATCCTTTTCACACGCTTGAAATTAATTTCGTGTTTTATCTCCAACTCATCCGATAAAACCTTTCAAGGGATTTTCAACGTCCTCGCCTGGATCATCGAGTATACCACTTCAATTTAGTATTTTCTTCCTTTAATTATGAAACTTCACTTTTGAACTTTCCCATGTTTTTAACTTGGCTCCATCTATTTATCGAACGTGCAATTAAAAGAAATAAAAATCAATATTGATGACCATGAATTTAAAAATCTGAAGTCCATTATACGGTATAGAGACTGATCGGTCCTACATGTATTTCAAATCATCTCCTAATATACGAAGTTCTATCCATAGGGATGAACTAATTTTTAGGCACACAGGCAGTATAACAGACTACTGATAGTTGTATATGTTTAAAGAAATGTGTCACATTAACAAAAATAACCATCCAGTTAGATTATAAAACTAGAGTAGATTGAAATTATTGAAGCAAATTAGTTACCCTTATGAAATATTATTTCTGCATGTTTGTTTTCAGTCCAGCTAAATAAAAAATCACTCTGGGTTATTAAATCAGAGTCCGGAATAACACAGTAGGACGTTAGTGATCAGGTCAGAGTCTGAAAAATGTATAAGTAGTCTATTACTGGTAAGAGTAATTACTGATTTAGTTGGTAATCTTTTAATAGACTAATTTGTACATGCTCAGCTTGAATTGAATGTACTTTAGACGTGAGTAATTTGTTACTGCATCGAATTATAATTCAAAGTGAATGCAGTGATCTAGGATGTCCATAGAGTGACTTAGTTCCAGATAGATAATGAATTTCCAATGTTTGTTTTGGTCAGGTTTGGCTAGTGTATCATTTATACATGTACTATGTAATTAGTGAAAGGTATATAAATCTTTTCTGTAGAGAGACGTAAAAAGCAACATAACTGCATCACATTAGTAAAAGGGGATAAAACCCCAAATATATTTCATGAATAAAATAGAAATAATACAGAGACAATCATTTAGTGCACATGGGGTAGGAAATGAGAAGGCTGCGGAAGAAGTAGTAGAAAAACGAAAAAAAGTTGCATTTGATATGAATATCTACACCCTTTCTCCTCTTCAATTTCAGCAAAGTTAATTATGATGAACTGAATACATCCCCCCCCAAACTGAAGCAAAGAACGTATGATAAAGCCTTTTTCTAACGAATATTTTAATGTAAGTTGTCAGTACTTAATCAGTAGTTGTCAATCTACCGGTCCTAACGACTCTCGCTCCTATGTTAAAGTAATGGGGGAAAAGGAGCACCTCCAGATAGCGCCTCCCGGAAAAGTCTTGGTCTTAAATCGAAGGATATTTGTCTATGACATCACGGAAAACCTAAAAATTCTGTATCTAAATATGAGTGTGTTTACCTGAGAAGTATTCAACCGAATCAATTATTAAGACTTTCATTACATTGGTATTTACTTGTTTTGAAGTGTAGTGATATGTTTATGTTTACTTGGACAGTTACTGAACCGAATACGATCTACGTTGTAAACTATTATCAATAAACTGATATTTGCTTTATATGTGTCTCTTTGGGGAAAAGGGGGTGTTCCACAAGTATGTCTGTCCCGTACTATTTTTTTTGGTCCTATGTAATTCCCCGGAAATCCGGAAGGTTATCTATATGACGTCGCGGAAATTGCAAAAGTTGTATATATAGTGCAATGAGGATTTTTGGTCTTTTTTTAACTAGTAATGTCAACTAGTTCCAAGATAATTATTCTGTTATGTAACCATCTGCGCATAAATGTATTTTTATGATGTGTATGGTGACATAGGTTCGGACTGACTGAAAAGGGGGAGGGATTACGTTGAGATTATATACTTACCGTTTATTGCTTTATCCAGTCTCTTCTTACCTATAACCAAAAATGATTAGCAGTGTTATTAGAACTATATCGCCTGATCTGAAAAAAATAAGGCTTGTTAGTATGATTTCTTGTTCGTTAGACCTTGATCTAACGCCCACTTCCGAAGACGTCGCCAGAAATCGTAAGTGTATAACTTTTAACAAATTTTGAAAGCTTATAGTAGACTATACCGCACTAATTATAATTTTTCACGTTAAATCATGCAAGGGTATATTAGCCCATGAACTCAGCTACCACTCCTTCAGAAAATGCAAAATGTATTTACATCTTTTATAGTTCTCTCTATCCTTCTAAACTTCAAAATCAAAGATTTTTCAATAAGAGTGTCGAAAAAAAAAGAAAAAAAGAAAGATACATGTCTATACAACAAACTGTCTGCTAATGTTATACATTGCTTTACATTGCATTTTATTTAAAATATACTAAAACAGTTCTTTCCAGAATCACGGAACCGGTTGAAACAAGACTTGTTATGTGTGGTTATTACAACGCCAATCCGAAATCCAAGATGGTGGCTTCCATTGGACATAGTTTAACACATTATTTCATTGCAAATACATGCAACAATCCCCTTCACAGAAAACAATCTACCATTTTTTGTTATTCATGGTAATTGTCACCTATGTAGAACATAGTTTAATACAGGGCACTATCGCAAATTTTTGAGTGTCTGAATATTTTTTCAATTTCAAATTATGGTCCTGTTTATAACCAGGCTAGAGACACAGGTTCAAGTGAGACTCTTGTTATAACTTTTTGTCCAGAAGAATATAGAAACTAGCTTGCAAGCCAATAAAAGATAGAAAAAAAAATTAGATTCTACAGTATGTAACAAGACTTTGTTGCGTATATGCAACACATATAATCCCAACTGTTTGTACACTTGGATTTGTCATCTTCTATGATCTCATTCAAACTGATTATGATATGTTACTTTTTATATTTACTTCCCATCTTGTAGTTTTCCTATTTTCAATCATAGTTTGCAATATTGTAATTATCGTGGTCCAATTAATTTGTTTTTGTTTTTCATTTCCATTATTCTTACTTTTTCAGTTTTACTTAACTACTTCTTATTCGTAATTTCTTAATTTCTTACTTTTCAGTTTGCACTTTCAAATTATATCAGATATAAATATTGTCAAAATAGATTAAAGAAAACATAACAAACAGGACGTTAGAATTTCATGGACAAAGAAGTCAGAATTTGTACCGAAAGTTTGTCAACGTATGTTTGATTTGTATCTCTCCCCTTTTATTTAGAGCAACGTCTCTTCGAAAACGAAAGTATAGTAGAATCAGTGGCGAGTTCATTATATTTAGGTAAAAAACAACAGCCACATGGTATAGGCCTGTATGGAAGTATGGAGTGGACATGTGAATTTTTTAAATCTTTTGACCACGAGATAGCTAAGCCTCTGTTAATGTATTTTGTGTCCTGAAAGTTTTTCTTTATTGGTTTTCTGATTGATCTACTTTAATGCCTGTGACAACAAAAGATGTGCATCATTTTGATACGTCAGTAATGGACAGGAGACAGACATAATACTGCATTCTTTAAAACCGGAGTAAAGCTGTTGAATAGGTATAGAACGGTTAACAAAATAAACTGTGGCCTGTCCTTTTTTGTGTCAATAGTTAGCATATCTTGAAGCTAAATTTGGGAAAGCTGTTTGTAATGTTTATTGTGATAAATTCTTTTGCTGGATCCACATCTATCTAAATCGGAATCGATTTTTGCATAATGTCGATGTTCAATTGAAAAGGACCGAGATATACTTCAAAGAAACATGCTGATCATATTAGTAAACGTCAAACAAGAGCAGCACGTATCGATCTTTAATGTGATATTACAACACCTTTAAATTTTTATGTTTTCTTCTGTGAAATTATATGCCATTCATCGAAAGGTAAAATATTAAAAATCAGTTTTAATGCACAAAGTAATTGATGGATTAACTCCTGATAAAATGTTCAAAGCTACAGTTTACGATCTGCTTCTAATAGACATTTTCACTGTAAGCCGAAACCGAAACCGAATCAAAAACCTAATAAAGGTAAATATATTGAATCACCTCATAACGACGCTTTTTGATACAAATGAGTCAGCATTAAGATTTATTACTATAAAAGGTACTTTGCTTACTTCTAGGTTTTACCGAATTCGAAAAAAAATGTGTCTAAATAATTAGAAGCACCTTCAGCAATCTGCTTTACATTTTGCTATTTTCTTTTTCTAACTCTAGAGCACCTGATGTCACTCCCGGTTTTCTTTTTTGTGGTGAGTTCGTATTATTCAGCGACATATTTAATGTTTAAGTTTAGTATTGTGGTGTCCGTTACGATTTCCGTGTAAAAACAAAGTTCGATTCGTAGATTACTCCATTTTATGTTAAGTGTATTCTTTTAAGTGAAGTGGTATACAACACCATTTCGGCGTAAAAACGACTTTGGTGTCGTCTCGCAATATACGACATGTGAGGCAAGACATGCTTATCCTTCTAGAGCACCTGATGTCACTCCCGGTTTTTATGGGAGTTCGTATTGTCCTAGCTTTAGTTTTCAGTGTCTATGTTCTACTTCCACGTTTGTGTTTGTGTTTGATCCTTTATTGATAACAGCCTTGTCTGATCCTATGGATATGTGACTTGTGAATTTCGGTATTCTTCTCATTCTATTTCTTAATATGCTTTTCTTTGATTGTTTTTTATTTCTGGTGTGTGTGTGTGTGTGTGTTCATTTCGTTGGCTTTATGAGGGTACAGGAATATCGTTTGCATCAACTTCTTGTGTTTCTTTCATTTCATCTGCAACACAAACATAAAGGTTTAAATGTTAACCTTGGTAATGTCAATACAGTGTCATTGTGTTATTACAATCTAATGTCAGTTTATGTGAATATTGTATAAAACATTTTGAACTACGATGAAACTTATCTAATCCGACGCCTGAGTATTCCGACATCCTGTCCTATCCGACATAGTTTTATGGTTCGATGGGAAAGAATTTTTGTTAAAAACACTGAGTATTCCGACACACTACCTAATCCGACATATTTTTTTTGGCCCCTTGGTGTGTCGGATTGGACAGGCTTCGCTGTATTTAAAAACATTAAATGCTTTTAATCAATAGTATTTCAGCTATATAGAGCTGGAGTGTGCATAATTCAGATTTACACCACCATCAATAGCATCATGCATGCTACTACGCTATAGGCAAAGCAAGTAAATAAATATTGAGGTACACCAAATTAGTATGTAGATGACTATTTTATTCTTCAAAATATTTCGATGCAAACAAGGTTTAATAATTCCATACCAGTTGTTTGTTAGATAGATCGTTAGATTTGTCTTTATCGTGGCTTTGCTGTGCTAATGTGTTAAATTCAAGCTGACAGGGTTGCTAGATATCCCTAAATTGATCTAAATTCCACCTTTACACACTTGATGTCTGCTTAATAAATTATTGTGCTTCTATAATTAAACGGATTAACGGATAAAGCAATAAACATATTGAACCTATGTTGATTTTGTTTAGATCTGTTGGTGATTGGAATTGTTTTCTTTGTGTGAATTTGTATACTCATTAGATTTAATGCTGAAATGCATTTCACTGAGATATTCTCCCCACTTTCCACGAATACTTTTAGGTTTGACTGCATCAGCAGGAGGTCCTTTTGTTCTAATTGCTGTGAGTTTTTTTTGCAACTTTAAAATTGACAGAAATTTCATACATGTCCAGTACTGCTTGAAGTTCACGCCTATTAAACTCAAATCGTCGTTCAGATTAGTAATATACTGACGGACTTTAGAAAAGCAACACTATTTTTCCTAAATATTTTTTATAAAATTTAACACAACGAAATAACATTGGTAATTATGCTTACCATACTTAAAATCAATTGTGAAAAATCAATACCTGTACATGTTTTGCGATTAGGTTAACCAGGTTAACACTGGCGCATGAAATTCATGCCCAGGGTTTTTAAACGGGTGGGTGATTTTTTACAACTGATTTTACAGGTTTAAAACATTCGTTGAATTCATTCCCATGCAGTATTTACCTTGATTTTTGCAAGTTCCAACATGTTACAAGCTGGTTTAAGTCAACGTACCATTGCTAGACAATTTAACGTCAGTAATTCGACCATAAGTCGTTTGCAGCAGAGATACAGACTGACAGGGTCCGTTAATGATCGCCAAAGGCCTGGCCAATCCCAAGTAACAACACAGCGTCAGCAAAACTTCATCCGGCAACGTCATCTCCGAAATCTATTTACGACAGCAACGTCAACTGCTGGTCTGGTTATTGGACGTCGCGGCAGACACATCCACGCCAGAACTGTATCCCGCATCCTGAAACGCCGTAGAATTTACTGCAGAAGGCCATACAAAGGACTCAAGTTAACACA
>JAOXYI010252530.1:0-10743 GCA_028566495.1 Lithophaga antillarum
TATTTGTTAGAATGAGACGAGTAAAATGAGGCCCCACATGAGGGGTCTTGTATTTTATATAAACAATTTTATTCCATGATTTTGTATGATGTCAGCCATTACAATCTGTACTACAAATGTACATGTATCAACAACTCAGTTATTACTGCCATTAAAAAAAATAACTTTCTGAAGCAAACGTCAAGATAATAATTATATTCTGATTCTGTAGAATGAGACGAGTAAAATGAGACCCCACATGAGGGGTGTGATATGTTTTTTAATGATTGTATTCTATAATTTTATATGAAGTCTGCCATTACAATCTGACTTGTATTACTACATGTATCTAGTTACTTTTGCCAGATAAAAAAAAAACTTTTGGCAGTAAACGTTAAAATAACAATGAAATTGTGACTTGTTAGGGTAAGTCGAGTAAAATGAGGCCCCACATGAGGGGTCTTGCATTGTATTTAACAAATTTATTCGATGATTTGTATGATGTCTGCAATACATTCTGAACTATAAACAACTCAGTTATCAATGTCACATAAACATACAACTTTCTGAATCAAACATCATTTAATTTGGTTTCTGCTGATTCTGCAGAATGAGACAAGTGAAATGAGGCCCCACATGAGGGGTCTAATATTGCACTTTATCAATTTACTTCATGATTTTGAATCCTGTCAGCAAATCTATGCATAAAACCAGATAAAATATACCAAATAATAATAATCTGAACAATAAGTTATTCAGTTATGGGTGTTGTCAAATATCTGAAGCCTGATGGAATATGAAACTTTCTGGCTCATTCGCTACCGCTGACTTGCAAAAAAGCTTCATACTGTGACTCATGGCCGATATTTGATGATATCTATACGCAGAAAACCAGAAAAAATATACCTATTCAGTTACTAGGTAATATAAAAAGAAATACTTTATGAACCATCAAAAAAATGGTTACATTCTTAATTGTTAGAATGATACAAGTATAATGAGGCCAAACACGAGGTCATGTAATATTTTACACCTTGATTTTGTTACCAACTACAACCTGGGAAATAAACAATTCAGTTCTCTTTCCAAATTTACATATTATGACTTGGTACTTCCTTTACTCTAGAATCGGATGAGTGAAATGAGGTCTCCCATGAGGGGACGGATATTTTATTTATAGGTTATAACAGATCAGTTCATAAACTAGATTTATTTTTTTGTTATTTCTTAAGATAACTGATGACCATCTATGGAACTGTTTTGTTAAATTGAGATTTAATGCCAGTTTAAGCATTTTTCAGCCTTATAGTGACAACTAGTCTGAGTGGATTAAAGATCCCCGAGACAACAACCAACTTTTGCTAAGTGATGACATGTGACAAAGACTGCTCAGACATCGAACACAAACAGCCAACCTTAGGTAAGTGGTAAGAGGTTACCTGTATGTACTGGTGAATGTGACATGTGTCAAAGACTGCTCAGACATGAAAGACAAACTGCCAACCTTAGGTAGGTGGTGAGAGGTTACTTACATGTACTGGTGAATGTGACATGTGTCAAAGACTGCTCAGACATGAAAGACAAACAACCAACCTTAGGTAAGTGATGAGAGGTTACTTACTTGTACTGGTAAATATGACATGTGTCAAAGACTGCTCAGACATCAAATACAAGCAACCAACCTTAGGTAGGTGATGAGAGGTTACTTATTTGTACTGGTGAATGTGATATGTGTCAAAAACTGCTCAGACATGAAAGACAAACAGCCAACCTTAGGTAAGTGATGAGAGGTTACTTATATGTACTGGTGAATGTGACATGTGTCAAAGACTGCTCAGACATGAAAGACAAACAGCCAACCTTGGGTAAGTGGTGAGAGGTTACTTATATGTACTGGTGAATGTGACATGTGTCAAAGACTGCTCAGACATGAAAGACAAACAACCAACCTTGGGTAAGTGATGAGAGGTTACTTATTTGTACTGATGAATGTGACACGTGTCAAAGACACTGCTCAGACATAAAATACAAACAACCAACCTTAGGTAAGTGATGAGAGGTTACTTAATTGTACTGGTGAATGTGACATGTGTCAAAGACTGCTCAGACATCAAATACAAATAACCAACCTTGGGTAAGTGATGAGAGGTTACTTATATGTACTAGTGAATGTGACATGTGTCAAAGACTGCTCAGACATGAAAGACAAACTGCCAACCTTGGGTAAGTGGTGAGAGGTTACTTATATGTACTGGTGAATGTGACACATGTCAAAGTCTGCCTGTACATCAAAGTCAAATGAAGCATTTAGTGATGATGAATTAGTCCATTTAACTGTATGTGAGGATGAAACGGTCTGTTTATGGATAATGGATAGTGGATGATTTACTGTTGTGCTCAACTGTCTGTGATGGAGTACTATTGTGCTTAACTGACTGTGATGGGGTACTGTTGTGCTTAACTGACTTTGATGGTGAACTATTGTGCTTAACTGTCTGTGGTGGTTGTCTTGTGAGTTTAACTGTCTGTGATAATGTATTGCTCTGCTTTAATCATCTATGATGGTATACCAGTCTGTTTCACTGTCTGTGATGGTTAACTGCTCTGCTTTAACTATCTATGGTGACGTACTGGTCTATATGTGGTATACTGGTCTGTTTTAACTCTCTATGGAGGTGTATGGGTCTATTTAAATGTCTTTGATAGTACACTGATCTGTTTAACTGTCATACTGTTGAATTGTTTATCTAGTTGTAAATTCTGCACTAGTGAATCATCCGTTTATAATGTTACAAGTCTGTTACATAGCATTGCTTTGTTTATCTGTTTGGTACAAAGCACTGGTTTATCTGTCTGTTACACAGCAATGGTTGGTTCCATCTGTCTATTACTCAGTTCTGGTTGGCTTATGTCTGTTACAAAGTATTGGTTGGGTTATCAGTCGGTTACTCAGTACTGGTTAGTTTATCTGTCAAGCGCTAAACACTGGTTGGGTTATCGGTCTGTTACTCAGTACTGGTTGTTTTACATGTATCTGTCAAGTGCTAAACACTGGTTGGGTTATCAGTCTGTTACTCAGTACTGTTTGGTTTATCTGTCTGTTACTCAGTACTGGTTGTTTTATCTGTCAAGTGCTAAACACTGGTTGGATTATCGGTCTGTTACTCAGTACTGGTTGGTTTATCTGTCTGTTACTCAGTACTGGTTGTTTTATCTGTCAACTGCTAAACACTGGTTGGGTTAACGGTCTGTTACTCAGTACTGGTTGGTTTATCGGTCAAGTGCTAAACACTGGTTGGGTTATCAGTCTGTTACTCAGTACTGGTTAGTTTATCTGTCTGTTACTCAGTACTGGTTGTTTTATCTGTCAAGTGCTAAACACTGGTTGGGTTATCAGTCTGTTACTCAGTACTGGTAAGTTTATCTGTCTGTTACTCAGTACTGGTTGTTTTATCTGACAAGTGCTCAACAGTGGTTGGGTTATCAGTGTATTACTCAGTACTGGTTAGTTTAACGGTCTGTTACTAGGTACTGGTTGTTTTATCTGTCAAGTGCTCAACAGTGGTTGGGTTATCAGTTTGTTACTCAGCACTGGTTGGTTTATCTCTCTGTTACACATCACTGTTTGATTTGTCTATTACTTTTCATTGGTTGTTTTATCTTTGTGTTACATAGCACCGGCTGGTTTATCTGTCTGATACAAAGCATTGGTCGGTTGATCTGTCTAATACAAAGCATTGGTCGGTTGATCTGTCTGATACATAGCATTGGTCGGTTGATCTGTCTAATATAAAGCATTGGTTGGTTGATCTGTCTGATACACATCATTGGTCGGTTGATCTGTCTGATACATAGCATTGGTCGGTTGATCTGTCTGATACAAAGCACCGGCTGGTTTATCTGTCTAATACAAAGCATTGGTCGGTTGATCTGTCTGATACAAAGCACTGGTTGGTTGATCTGTCTGTTACCCAAAATGGTTGGTTTATCTGTCTGTTGCACTGATTGGTTTATCTGTCTGTTACTCAGCAATGATTGGTTAATCTGTCTCTTACTCTGCACTGGTTGGTTGATCTGTCTGCTACCCAGAAATGGTTGATTTATCTGTCTGTTACTCAGCACTGATTGGTTTATCTGTTACTCAGTACTGATTGGTTTATCTGTCTGTTACTCAGCACTGGTTGGTTTATTATCTGTTACTCAGCATGAGGATGGTATATCTCTTGTTAATCAGCACTGCTGATGGCTGACTCTGTTATTCAGCACTTGTTGGTTCACCTCTTGCTCACCCCTGGTTGGCTGACCTGTCTATTACTCAGAACTGGTTGGTTTATCTGTTATGCAGCAGTGGTTAGTTTATCTACATGTATTACTCAACAGTGGATTGTCTGTCTGCCACACAGTACTGGTTGATTGATCTGTCTGTTAATCAGTACTGGTTGGTTGTAACTGTCTGTTACTGACTGCTGGTTGGTTTGTATGTTATTTGGTACTGCTTGGTTGATCTGTCGTTTACTCCGCACTGATTGGTTTATTTGTCTGTTATTCAGAACAGGCTGATTTGTCTTTTACTCAGCACCAGTTGGTTTCTGAGTCTGTTACTCAGTACTGGTGGGTTTTAATTGTCAGTATGATTGGTTTATCTGCCTGTTGTTCAGTGCTGGTTGATTGATTTTTTACTCAGTCTTGCTTTATTTATCTATCTGTTACTCAGAACTGGTCGGTTGATCTGTCTCTTACTCAAGGCTTGTTGATTTATCTGTCTGTAACTCAGCACTGATTGATCAATTTGTCTATTACACAATGCTGGTTAGTTTTTGTGTCTGTTATTCTGAACCAGTGGCTTGTATGTCTGTTACTCAGTGGTTGGTTTATGTGTTTATGATTCTGAACTGGTGGTTTGTATGTCTGTTATTCTATACTAGATCACATGTCTTTAATTCTACACTTCAGGCTATCTATAAATGTTATTTAATCTGCCTGTAATATGTTACTGGTTGGTTTATGTGTTTGTTATTCTGAACTGGTGGTTTGTATGTCAATTACTTAGCACTGGTTGATGTATGTGAACTGGTGGTTTGTATGTATGTAACTCAGCAGTGTTTGGTTTATGTGTTTGTGATTTTGAACTGGTGGTTTGTATGTCAATTACACAGCAGTGGTTGATTTATGTGCTTGTGACCCTGAACTGGTGGTCTGTATGTCAGTTACTCAGCACTGGTTGGTTGATGTATGTGTTTGTGACTTTGAACATGGTTTGTGTCTGTTATTCTGTACTAGATCACATCTTTAATTCTACACTAGGTTATCTACACTTTTATCTGCCTGTAATTTGGTACTGTTTGGTTTGTGTGTTTGTGACTGAAATGGCAGTTTGTATGTCTGTGATTCTGAACTGGTGGTTTGTATGTCTGTTACTCAGGATTTCAATTTGTATGTCTGTGATTCTGAACTGGTGGTTTGTATGTCTGTTACTCAGGACTGTTTAATTTATGTCTGTGATTCTGAACTGGTGGTTTGTATGTCTGTTACTCAGGACTAGTTAATTTATGTGTTTGTGACTTTGAAATGGTGGTTTGTATGTCTGTTACTCAGTGGTTGGTTTTATGTGTCTGTGATTCTGAACTGGTGGTTTGTATGTCTGTTACTCAGTCTATAAATCTGTTCCGTTCTTGTTGGTTTACCTGTCTGTGAACCAGTACCAAATTATAGGCAGATTAACCAACAAGAACAGATAACAGAAAGTGTAGAATTAAAGACATGTGATCTAGGGTAAAACAAACCACCAGTTCAGAATCACAGACATAAATTTACCAGTCCCGAGATTTATAGACAGATAAACCATCCAGAATCAGAGGAGTACAATATCACAGATAAATAATTACTGTACTCCTCTGATTCTGGTGGGTTTATCTGTCTGTAAATCCATTCTGTTCTTGTTGGTTTATCTGTCTACAAATCTGTTCTGTTCTTGTTGGTTTATCTGTCTGTAAATCTAGTCTGTTCTTGTTGGTTTATCTGTCTGTAAATCTGTTCTGTTCTTGTTGGTTTATCTGTCTGTAAATCTAGTCTGTTCTTCTGGATTTATCTGCCTGTGAATCTGTTCTGTTCTGCTGGATTTATTGAACTGTAAATCTGTTCTGTTTGTCTATCTGTAAATCCATTCTGTTCTGCTTGGTTTATCTGTCTGTAATTCTAAATTTTTTATCATTTTAATAGTGATTCTGCACTGATAACTCTCATCATTTATTGTGCTATATTTGGGTAAATATATGCCTGTAAATCTGTACTGCTCCTTTTATCTATCTGTCATTTGAAACAAACTTGTGAATTATTCAGCAACACTGGCACTTGCTAGCTTATTTGTCATCTGCACTGGTTAAATAAATGTATTTTTGTGTGTGAACTGGTTAGACTGTAGGATTCTGCACTGGTTATCGTATCTGTTTATGAAAGTACCCTAGTAGTATTTTACATGATTTCCTTAGCCTATAATTATGCCTTTTGATAAACTTTCTGAGCATTCATGAAATATTATCAGTAAGAAGATAGGAGAAAGGACCAATAACGAAGTACATCACAACAAACTGTACCACCTCGTCCCTAAAAAAACAGCACAAAAAGACAAAACATGAAAGACACAAACAGAAAAATGAATCGGTATTGTATATTAATGTGACATTAGACTGAGGACTTCTGTCAACTTGTGCATAATAAATGGTGTCTTGTTTTAGACCTGTGACAACATAAACAATAACAGATCTGCATGTTATGTTAGGACTAAGTGCTGATATTTTACAGTTTATTGATGTATCAACTAGACTGAGATCTCATAAACTAAACAAAGTATGAAAATCTTCTTTCAAACTTTATGTAAATTATGTGAGTATCAATTAGACGTTTTACTTTTACATCATTGAAATAAAATAAAGTAATATTTAACTCTGGTTGTTCCATTCCCAAAACATGAAAATAAATGTTTTGCAAATGAAATCAGAATTAATTAAATACTCCATGTTTGGCAGGTCATCAACTGTCAATTATAGTCCTTATCCAAAATATTCAATAAGAAAAACGATTTACAGAGCATTTCCTAGTGTTGTTTGTTACTAGTTTTATTTATGATGTTACACAGTACACAACAGCAAACAGAATGTTGATTTCACAAATTCATGATGTAGCACTACTGATGAGATATTCAATGTATATCTAGTGTATCCAATTTTGGTATTTGTAGTTATTTGGTCAAATGGAAATTTCAGTATACACCAGAGATTAAAATTACTGAACTGTGGCATCACTTGATATCAAAGTAGTAATTTACTAAAGTAAAATACAATTTATTAGTTGGTATCACAGACTTTGTTAGTTTAGATTCAATTATGGTAGCATTAGATGTTACTGATCAGTTAATAAGAGAGGTCCCATATTATCAAATATTTTTGTACTGTGGTATTTTTATAAGTGCATTGTGTTACTTATTTTGTGTATGATACAAATAGTCCATGTATCATCTATATTGTACAACTGAACATATTTTTTTCCAGATTGGACATCCAGATAATTCTGTATTTTTTCTCATTGTATGTTATCAAAGGGAAATAATTCACATTTTGTTTGCCATCTGTAAAATGTTTGTATTGTTAGATGAAGATGAAATCAGGATTTAATGGAGGCACAAATTCCCAAAAATACATAATTAATAAACAAATACTGGATTTCAATACAATACTGACTAATACAATATCGTCCCATATTGTACATAACACTGAATAATTATCGAATATTATTATATATATTAATGTTAATATATTTGGGTCCTAGAATCTGTTGTCAACCTTATCATCTTATTGTTCAATATGAGTTCATTTTTTATTTGCATATTTCATAACTAACTGAATTCTATTGTTTTAACCTACCGCGAAGCTCTTATAGTTTACATCAGCCCCCTGTTTTATACAGTCCTCCACAATTTTTGTATTTCCATCACTGGCAGCATCCCACAATTTCTGAAGAAGATTCATGAAAACAGATTTTATGATTTTCATCTTACAGTATGACCTTCCTTTTCAATCTTTAAAACATTTCTAAAAAAAACAATGTATCGCTTAGAAATAAAAGAATTCTAATCAATTATATTTGTATAGTAGTATATTACATATAACTTCAACATAAAGATTTGGACACATTCAAACCATATATTTGTTTTTACTGTTACAGATCTGTCTACCCATTCTGAATGAGCTCCGTATTTTCAAGACAAATTGTCCGTATTATTCACCTTTTATCTGTAATTAGGTTCAATTTTGATCTTTATAATTTTTAACAAGTCGTTGAAACATGAAAATGTTTCTTTGTCATATAATCATATTTTTCATGAGTTTAATTTTATTCAATGTCATTGTCAGACATGCTGACAGCTGAAACATTCCCAGATATTAATTCTTAATCAGGCAAACGCTTAACAATAATTGAAATTCAGTTCTAATCAAGCGCTTTGCTGATAGGAAAGGATCAGTTCTGGACACAGTAATGAATTTTTTCCGGATTGGCTCATCTCCATAAAATTTGAACATGTAACTTTAATTCGTATTTTCATTAAAAAATCTGTGGAAAATACGGACAATCTGTACAAGTAAACAGCTCTGCTGTTATGCACCATACAATCAGTATGCATCCAGCAGGCACTGTTTGGTCGAAAAGATGTTGGTGTAATGTTGAAATTGGAAACTGAATTGACATTGGAACAATGTGAATCTAGTGTCATTTTTATAACATCGATATCTTCTACACTGACATCATGAAAAAAACAACTTTTTCTTGTCAAGTCGTTTTTACGTCGATCCAACGCCTAAGCTATCAATACTGTTAAAACGATGATGGATCCACAATGAAACGATGTTGTTGACGAATTTTCGACGTTGGTCCAATGTCGTTTTACCTACGGTCGATTTGCTTTCCAAGATCAACGTTACATTGATGTCTTTTCAACCAAATGGTGCCTGCTGGTCAGATATCAGAATCTGATCATGCAGTTATGTTTTTGCTGTATTTGGTCCATCTTTCAGTCAGCATATAGATTTGGTAAATTTGGTAAAGTTTGATCATGTGGTGTTGTTTTTTACTGTATTTGGTCCAAGTTATAGTCAGCATAAATATTTGGTCAATTTGGTAAAGTCTGATCATGTGGTTATGTTTTATTGTATTTGGTCCACCTTACAGTCCGCAGAACATATTTAATGAATTCAGTAAAGTCTGATCATAGGGTTGTATTTTACTGTATTGGTCCACCTTACTGTTAGCATACAGATTCGGTAAATTGGATGTCTGATCTTTGTGGTTGTGTTTTACTGTTTTTTGTCCCCTGTACACTCAGAATACAGATATGGTAAAGTCTGACCTTCGCGTTTTATTTTAGCCCACCTTAGTGAACATGTGAACATATGAACTTGGTTTCAAAGTTGATCAAAATACACATGTACTTTACAGTCAACATGTAAATTAGTAGCCATGCTGTGTGGTTGTGATAAGGCTAAATATCATATATTTTATATTATGTTTAGCTGTAGAGCAAATAAAATGACTGAAGATAATTCCATTAATCATTCTGCTGAAATATAAATTCCACCTGCCTGCTATCTAATTTTTGCTTAGACAAGCTATCAAACGTGATAAATCATATTAGATACTAGTGCAAACCCACAGCCGCATTGAATACCACATAATTCAGTGGTGAACAATACATATATATTAAGCTCATTTTCTACTTACCTGATTTAAACCAGCCATTCTCTTTGATCTCTGTGAGGTAACAAATACTGCAAGTAAATATATTATGTTACACATGTTATTTATGAGCACAAGACAAGTAAAGAGCAAAGCTTAGGCCAGAGTTTTTTATTAATAGGTTAAAGAACTTTTTTTTCAATAAAATAGAACAGGAGGAGGAAATAAAAATAAAAAGTGGTCAAAAAAAATATAAATAATGGTAAATATCGTCTTCAAAATTATTTTTTCACAAACAACATTTGTACAATTTATTTACAAAACTATGTTGGTACATGTATTGTGTTTCTTTTACAATGATTTTATGCTTTGTAATACCCTTTGGACTGAATGAAATCATGGAAAAACAGCCAAAAGCATAAAAAGCAATTCCTTACTGACATGACAGCAATGACCAAAACTTTTATATTGTAACAAAATTTTGTGGCTGTGTAAAAAAGTTGATCAAAGATCGTTTGAACATGGCAAAAATAAATTTCACCTCAGTGTATATTAATTATAAGCTACAATGTACACCTCATGCTGTGACCTAAATCTCCCGTTTATCACTGAGAAAAATTAAATGCGAAATGTACATTTGAATTTGACACCAACGAGGGCGGTAATCGGTATTATTCAGGACTCTCAGGTTTTACCAGTATTTCTTTGAACCGACAAATGACCTGCGTTTTTTTTTTGTACATAACAAATGTGGACTATAGTTGAACCGATAGCACAACTGTTAATGACCGACGGTTTTTGTAAGTAAAAGATGTTTAATTCTGCCGGTCATAGCAAAATAGCAATGTTTCACATGAGTGAATAACAGACTTGATGAAATGTCAAAGAATTCTGATCAAATTAAATCAAGCCTTGAATGAAAAATGTGACACGCGAGTTACGGTCGAGAAGACAGCAGAGCTTGACAGAATCATGAATTAAATACAAAAATATTCCCTCTTGCCCACCCTAAGTTATCCTGGGTTATTATATGAGAAC